>JABUQX010135805.1:0-17738 GCA_015478945.1 Trachelipus rathkii
AATCAGTTTCCGATTATTTCAAAGGCAGTAGAGCGATCAAGTTGCCAATAACAGTTTTTTTAATAAAGGAATACGCAAGATTAAATCGCGCAAAGATGGAGAGTCAGGGTCTCTCGGCCTCAGCAGGGATCGTCCCCCTCTGTCCCACTGTCGGCTCGAGCCCCTTAAAAAAAAAAAATTAAAATATAAAGGCTAACATGATAAAAAAAAGCAACTTGTGAATTCTCTTCATCTTCTGTGTTTTCCTGCTGAATTTAACCTCCCTCACTTCAAAGCCTGTCTCTGTGCTCATCTGCGTAATTTACTTTGGTTTTTTGACTTCTGAGGCGTGCAACACCCCTCCTTGAGTAGGGGTCTGAAGTGAGAAATATATTCAAAGCTGTAAAAAAAAAAAAAAAAAAAAAAAAAAAAAAAAAAAAAAAAAAAACGCGCTCCTTCTATTGGAGTTTTAGCTAACACGTGACACTACAAGGTTACTTTTAGTAGCGTTCATTGATTTTCGATATCATGTGTATGTGCTTCTTTTAAAGGAGCGGGTATTTATATATATATATATATATATATATATATATATATATATATATATATATATATATATATACATATATCTATATATATATATATATATATATATATATATATATATATATAACATATATACTCTATCTTTCTTTCTTTCTTCACCTCTTTGCCCCAAGATTGGGGGAGGTAAGGTGCTGTACAAGCATCGGAAGAGAAACAGTTTGAGAACATGACAAACGTCGAAAGAAAGCCCAGCCTTACCGCCCCTCTGTACCATTAAGTTTTTGAGTGCTCGTCACAGACAGAAAATCCACCCTAGAGCATCATAGGACCGCGACGGACCCTCACTATGGTAAATCGTCAATGTAAGGGTTCATCCCCTGGCCCAGGTGGGCCACAACCATGCCCCCATACAAAAACCCCGCCATTCTCTCCTATCATGCACCTTTATTCTCGCCTCTGCCAAACTCACATTTCTCTCCTTCAGACATTCGTTCACCGACTCAGTCCACTTTCTCTTCGGTCTCCCAGCCGGTCGATTCCCAACACTCACCACTATACATCCGCTTAACCAACCGACTATCATTCATCCTTTCCACATGATCAAACCATCTCAACATACTTTCATTTATTTTCTCATTTACCCCTTTCTTCACACCACACCACTCTCTAATACGTTCATTCCTCTCTTTATCAATTCTTCTCACACCTAGCACACCCCTAAGATTGTCCATCTGAACACATTGAACTTTAGATCTATACTTCTTATTCCAGACCATAGTCTCACTACTATACATTAACACAGGTAACAACATACCCTCATGTAAGACCCTAGGCACTCAAGACTTAGTCCCTTTACATTCACCAACGATTAATTGCACCAGCCACCTTCCTGCCATTCACAACTTTCCTACTCTACACTCTGCATCGTCCGTTCCCTTCTCATCCAACATATACCCTAAATATTTAAACTCAGACACTTGTTCCAGCTGCTCACCATCTAACATAACTTCACACTGAGGAGTGTCCTCACTCACAAACCATAACCTTACTCTTACCCACGTTTACTTTTAAGCCCCTCACACTCTGCCAGATCTCTCTATCAATCCTCTCAAACTCTCTTCAGTTAGCCACAGAAGACAAATCATCACATATAATAGGTGAGGCTTCCCTCCACTCCAACTCCATTCTCCACCATTCTAACACCATTTCCTGCCATCCCCACCTCGAATTCTTTCATAACCCCATCCATATACAAATTGAATAACCAGGAGACATCAACACAACCCTGTCTTACTCCGCTATTAATCTAAACCAATCACCATTGACACCATTTATTCTTACACACGCTTCACTATCGTCATACATACTTTTGATTCAGTTTAGATACATATAAAACATATATATATATATATATATATATATATATATATATATATATATATATATATATATATATATATATATATATATATATATATATATATATATATATATATATATATATATCCTATATATATATATATATATGATAATACTTTTATTCAGATTTGTGGTTTTCCTAGCTATATTAAAATATTAAAGTACTAGAGGGGTTTCCGTTTGAAACTAAAGATTGATTTTTGCTTATAGGGTGAAAGCTCAGAAACGGTTGCGAGAACCAAAGGAGATACTTCATCTACACAATACACGTTTTTATTTTAGAGAGAGAGAGAGAGAGTTTTGTATGTTTTGACTCTGTTTTTAGTGATTTGTGGTTATTGAGATTAGTTTAATTCACCGTACCGTAAGCTGTAATTAAATGTTACAGAAAATCTCTTACTGACTCCAATTTTTTGTGTTTGTTTAGGTAGCCGAACCGAGATTCGAACTCTCGCCTTCGCGAGAGGAAAATTACAATCATAAAATGAGAAAAGATTCACTTTATCCACTGAGCCATATATATATATATATATATAACATATATATATATATATATATATATATATATATATATATATATATATATATATATATATATATATATATATATATATATATATATATATATATATATATATTGCAGGAAACTAGAGAAGAAAGAATTAATCAATATCATGAAGAGTCCAATATACCAGTTCTTGGTTTAAGAGAAGGTTCACTTCTGCATGTCACTGATAACAGTGCCAAACTTAGAGGTCTTAAAAGTGCCAAACTATTTACGAAGTAGGTATATTAAATTTTTGTTACCCTTTCTTAGATTAAAAAATAGATGGTGGTAATGGTCGTGGTAGTAGTAAAAGTTTGCTTGAAATAAGATATACTCCTCGGCGAACAATATGACTCTAAAATGCTTGATAAATATTGACACAAGATTGTTTCTTTTTGTAGTAATTCATAATTTAAAGTGTTTTTTTCTATACTACTGTTTATTTTTTTGCTTTATTATTGAAGAGATGAGGATAAGTTTTTAAATTGATTATCATTTGAGAAAAATTTGTAAAAGTGAATTATTGTAACTTCAAGAGTGAAAAGACAAAATGTTGAAAATATTTTAAAATTTGGTAGAAATATCGAAAAAGTTATTTTCGACTATTTGACCATGGTCATAAATGTTAATAAATAGAGGATTTCTTCCCATATAAACTAATTTCAACTCGTTTCTTATGGAGTAGACGTGTTTAGGCTATATCGTCTTACGATATAAAAAAAAATCATTAATTAGGTGATATCTCTCTTTTGGGAAACTTTTCAATTTGAGTTGCATTTTTTTTAATGTACTGCAATTATTCGTTCACTCTTATCCTCAGTGGTGCATTTGTCATCTCTCCTCCTCATTATTATCAATTACTATATTCAGTATCTCAATGCGATCATGATATATCTTCTTCTTCTTCATCTACTTTTCCCAAGATTGGGAGTAAGGTGCGTTACATGCATCGGAAAAGAAAAGCAGTAGGAGAATATGACAAAAGTCATTAATTACTAAGAACTCGTCGCAATCAGAAAATCCACCCTAGAGCTTCACGGGACCGCGACGGATCCTCACTATAGGTAAATCGTCAAGTGTGGGGTTCATCCCTGGCCCAGGAGGAGCCACAACCATACTACCCACAACACACCAAATTGCTCTCCCTATCATGCACTTTCTTTCTCCTTACTCCTGCCAACTTGTTCATCTCACTGCGGCATTCTTGCCTGACTCAATCCACTTTTTCTTCGGTCTCCCAGCCGGTCGGTTCCCAACACACTCACCACTATACATCCGCTTAACCAACCGACTACCATTCATCCTTTCCACATGACCAAACCATCTCAACATACTTTCATTTTTATTCTCTCGTTTACCCTATTCTTCACACCACACAACTCTCTAATACGTTCATTCCTCATTTTATCAATTCTTCTCCACCTAGCACGCCCCTAAGATTGTCCATCTGAACACATTGAACTTGTTGAAACAACAAATCTGGGAGCAAATGAAGGAAGCGGTTGTTAGTAGTGCAAAAGAAGTATGTGGATCTGTTAAAGTAGGAAGTAAGAATGTTAACAGGGAGTGGTGGAATGAAGAGGTGATCCAAGCAGTTAAAAGTAAAAAAGAAGTGTGTTTGAAAATGTACTAAAAGCCAATGATGAGGTTTCAAAAGAAAGATGTTTGGAATTATATAAGGAGGAAAAAAGGAATACTAAAAGATGCATACGTAGGAGGAAAAAAAAAAAGGTAAATGAACAGTTTGGAAGGAGGATGAATAGGGACTTACAAGAGAATAGGAAGCTTTTCTGGAAGGAAGCACGAAAGGTTACGAATGAAAATAAGGAATCTGCTTAGAATAATGAATAGGGATGGTGCTTTCGTAACTGATGAAATGGATGTGAGGTTAGTGTGGAGGGAACGCTTCGAAAATCTGCATAACATTGGCAGTAATGAAGAGGTTAATAGTGAATGTGTGTGGTTTGATGGTGCAAGAAGGAATAGGTATTTTGGGAATGAGGTCAATACTAAGGAGGATCGAGGTAATGGGAAGAGTGAGAAAGTTGAAGATTGGTAAATCTGGAGGTATAGATGAAATTACTGGTGAAATGATCAAGAACGGAGGCGAGATGGTGATTGATTAGACTTGGAAGTTGTGTAACAGAGCGCTTATGGAGGGTATAGTTCCGAGGGATTGGAGGAGAGCAGTAGTAGTACCGGTTATAATAGTAATAGGGTAAGTGGAATAAGGGTAACTAGGAATTATTGGGGAATTGGTTTATTGAGTGTTGTAGGGAAGATACATGCTGGTATTTTGGTCAAAATAGTGCGTCGAGTGACTGAAAGACTGATTGGTGAAGAACAAGGTGGGTTTAGAAGTGGTAGAGGATGTGTGGATCAAATCTTTACATTGAAACAAATGGTGGAGAAAATGAGAGAGAGAGAAGAATAAATTGTACTTAGGTCTTATAGATTAGCAACAGGCGTTTAATAAGATTAATAGGAAAGCCCTATCTATGGCAGGCGTTAGTGATATATGGTGTTAGTGGTAGGCTTCTAGATGGAATCAAAAAGTATGTATCTCGATAGTGAAGCGTGTGTAAGAATAAATGGAGTCGAAAGTGATTGGTTTAATATTAATAGAGGAGTGAGGCAGGGATGTATTGTCTTCTTTGTTATTCAATTTGTATATGGATGGGGTTATGAAAGATTAGAGGTGTAAGTGGAATGGTGTTAGAATGATGGAGAATGGAAGAGAGTGCCCTACCTATTATATGCGGATGATTTGGTTTTTGTGAATCTGAAGAGTTTGAGAGGGTGGTAGAGATTTGGCAGGGTGTGTAAAGAGGGTTTGAAAGTAAACGTAGATAGAGTAAGGTTATGGCTGTGAGTGAGGACAGCCCTCGGTGTGAAGTTATGTTAGATGGTGAGCAGCTGGAACTAGTATCTGAGTTTAAATATTTAGGACATATGTTGGGTGAAAAGGGAACGGATGATGCAGAGTGTAGTAGGAAAGTTATGAATGGCAGGAAGGTGGCTGGTGCAATTAAATCGTTGGTAGATGTAAAAGGACTAAGTTTTGAGTGTGCTAGGGTCTTTCTTACATGAGAGTATGTTGTTACCTGTGTTAATTAATGTATAGTAGGGAGACTATCGTGTGGAATAAGAGGTTTAGATCAAACGTACAATGTGTTCAGATGGACAATCTTAGGGACGTATTAGGTGTGAGAAGAATTGATAAAATGAGGAATGAACGTATTAGAGAGTTGTGTGGTGTGAAGAAAGTGGTAAATGAGAGAATAAATGAAAGTACGTTGATATGGTTTGGTCATGTTGAAAGGATGGAAGATAGTCGGTTGGTTAAGCAGATGCATAGTGGTGAATGTGCTGGGAATCGACCGGCTGGGAAACCGAAGAAAAAGGTGAAGGAGAGGAATGCGAGAAGGTGTATAATAGGAGTGAATGGCTGGGGTTTGGCTGTGGACCTGGCAAAGGGGATGAACCATACATTGAGACGGTCCGTCGCAGTCCCGTGAAACCCTAGGGTGGATTTTCCTCACTTAAGGGTATAAGGGGGGGGGGGGGTTCTTTCCGACTTAGTTCATATTCTACTACCACTTTTGTTTCCTGTTCATGCGACGCACCTCACCCTCTAATCTTGGTAACGGATTTGGGATGATATTACCTTAAAACCTGTTGTTTATAGCACCTTTTCAAAGATTTATTTCGTCCTTTACAAGTTTTATCTAGTTATTAAAAAATTTGTTTAATGAAAATTTTTTTTTCCAGAGGGCAAGAGGCAAAAGAATTTGAAGTAGAATCGGATTTATCATTTCTTTTTCATTCTTAGGCTTTTGTTTTTTTTGTACTGAAAATAATTTTTTTAAACGTTGATACATTGAATAATTGTGGAAATAAAATATTTTACAAGTTTTCTGTTTATCTTATTTATACTAAAAAAAATAATTAAAGGTGATATTTATGAAAGAAAACTAATTTAAAAAAGTTTTATAAAAATATAAAATATTTTAAAAATCACTATACTATGGACTAGAAAAAATAGCTCTAAATATCCTACTTATAGCCAAACTTGTTCATGATGCTGCTAAATTATTGCATTTTTAAAGCCAAGTTAGTGTCGTCGACAAAAGAATGGAGCTTCTTAATATATGTTTTACTGCTTTAAACTTTCTGTTTTACTGCTTTAACTTTCTGTTTCACTGCTGCTTTATTCTTTGCTGCTTTACTGCTTTAACTTTCTGCTTTAGTGCTTTAACCTTTCTGTTTTACTGTTTTTAACTCATATATTTATTTAACAGTTTGATGTTTTTTATTTTGTTGTAATACTTTTTAATTTATTTTATTATTAATTTTTATTTATTTTTATTAATTATTTTTAATATGATTTATTGGTTAAATTTTCATTATTTTATTAATACACATTGAAATGGATGCCTGCATTCTATTGAAAATTATTTCTCACATTCTACCACACACACACACACACACACACACCACACACAACACACACACACCACATTATTTTTTATAACACACATTCACTATGACAAACACACACACACATTCACCATGACACTTACATTTTACCCCTAGACACTTACATTTTACACTTATACACATGTGGTCACACACACACACACACACAGCACACACATCACACACACACACAGCCATTATTCGATTATTATTATTTAGTACAAAAGATCAATATGATACTCTTTACACGCGATAGTATGTCACTTAACATTTTGTCCATAGACACACACATATATACTTACACTCCACACAGATTTTTAAACCTTAACACTGAATATGTACAGATTTAACTCCTCACACAGATTTCTTACAGCTCACACACAGATTTACTTACACACAATGAGGTTTACTTACACTTGCACACAGTTTTACCACAGATTTACTACACACACACACAAACACACACCCACACACCACACACACACAACACACACACCACACAACACACCACACACACACACACATACTTACACATATAACGTTATAATTTATTAAAACATTTTATGTTTTCAATTAAACACGTACATTTATAATATTCAATTATAACACAAATTATTTCAAAGTTTCCTTCAAACTTCTATAATAAATCAAACATTATCTTGACTAAGAATTATTTATTAACTGTTGAAACTTAATAATTATAATTCGCATTATAAATAAGAGGGAGAAGGGTAATGAATTTAGATGAAAATTTTATTATTTAGATATATGTTACGTACCGTAAAGCAATAAATCAGTAAAGGTCACCCACCCTCTACACCAAAGCTATGCCACGTTTTGTTCTCTTGACTTACCTTGCTTTACAATCATCCCTTATAGCCTGGTAAATAAGTATAAAAATAACAAAATACGTTCTTCTCCAACTTATTTTGGACATTCAAAAAAAATGTAAAATTAATGAATCAATTCTACTTTTTTATTTAAAAATAAACAATTAATTTCACTTACATTTATATTAATTATCGATGTTAATAAAAATATTTCAAAGTTTTTAAATAATTCGGGTTTTCTTTATTATTATTATTATTATCTATGTACATTGACAAATCCATCACGAGAAAACACAACTACCCGCACTCCTTACAGATACAGAAACTGACCATCTCATCTCTGTAAAATGTGTTTGAAATAACTACTTTAGGTCTAAATTAAGGATAATCCTTTTTGTAACCGGGGCGACTAATTAAGCCTAATTCCAGGTCAAAATATCTTTCAAAACGGACCTTTTTCTGTAAAATGTGGTGCAAGTACTACGTTAGGCCTAAATTTAGGCCTAATTTTAGGATAATCCTTTTTGTAGACGGGCTAATTCAATCCTAATACAGGTCAAAAGGTCATTTCCCGTATAGACAAGAATCATTGTTGTTATACGGGAAATACCTTTTGACCTGGTATTAGTGATTAAATTAGCCCGTCTACAAAAAGGATTTATCCTAAAATTTAGGCCTAAATTTAGGCCTAATGTATTATTGCACCACATTTTACAGAAAAGGTCAGTTTGAAATATATTTTGACCTGGAATAGGCCTAAATATCGCCCCGGGTTACAAAAAAGGATTATCCTAAATATTTAGACCTAAGTAGTTATTTCTACACATTTTATAGAGAGAGAGGTCAGTTATCGTATCTGTATATGGTGCGCGGTAGTGAGTGATTCAGCAGATGAAGTTCTGATATACATTTATAACGAGTATATAAATAAATTGACCCCGAATTATTAAATAACTTTGAAATATTTAATATTGAAATCAATATATATTAAATGTAAGTGAAATATTTGTTGAATTATCCGTAGATTGATGTTAATAAAAACTTCTTCCGTTAGCCGAGAAGAACTTATTTGTTATTTTTATATTAATTACATGGCTAAGAATGATGTAAAGCAGTAAGTCAATTATGAGAGGAGGACCATAGTAAAAGAACAAAATGGGCATAAGCTTGCGTGTTGAGGGTGCTGGCTGACTTTACTGATTTATTGCTTTAAGGTACGTAGAAATATATGTTTTAATTAAATTTCATAAAATTCTTAAAGTAAATATGTTTTTAACTTGATTAAGTTATGAAATTATCTACAAAGTAATTTAACAGTCTAATGGAATAAATTCTTTTTCAAAGATAATGATTGATTTTTATTATCGAAGTTTTAAGAAACTTTGAATTAAAATAATTTTAGTTGTATTTGAATGAGTAATATAAATGTACGAGTTTAACTTAATACATAAGTATTTTTATAAATTAACGTTTAACGATGTAAGTGAAGTGTGTGTGTGTGCGTGTTGTGTGTGTGTGTGTGTGTGTGTGTGTGTTGTGTGTGTGTGTAAAATCTTCTGTGTGCAAGTGTTAGTAAATCTGTGTGTTGTAAGTAAATCTGTGTGTGAGTGTAAAGTAAATCTGTGTGAGTGTAAGTAAATGTGTGTCAAGTTTATTTTAAATCTGTGTGTGAGTGTAAGTGTAAATGTAAGTGTCTATAGGACAAATGAAGTGTCATATGAATGTGTGTATGAGTTATCATAGTGAAATGTGGTGTAATATCAGTGTATAGTGTGTGTATGTGTTGTGTGTGTGTGTGTGTTGTGTGTGTGTGTGACCACATGTGTATAGTGTAAATGTAGTGTCTATGGGTAAATGTAGTGTAAGTGTCATACGTGAATGTGTGTATAGTGTCATAGTGAAAATGTGTGTATAAGTGTAAGTGTATGTGTGTGTGTGTGTGTGTGTGTGTGTGTGTGTGTGTGTTGTGTGTGTATGTGTGTTCAAATAATAATAATCATAGATCGACATGTACCGAATAGTAATATAAATAATATAGTAAAATATTAAATTTATTAATAAATAACTAAAAATAATAAATAACAATAAAATAAAAAATATAATCCAATAAATAAAATTATCATAAATAAAAAAGAATTTTATCCTAAAAAAAAAATAAGTTTAACATTTTTTCATTTAAATGAAAGTTTAAAAAGCCAAGTAAATTCAAAGTAGCAATCAAAGAGGTGTAGCTTACTATATACAGTGAAGTCAGAAAAGTTATAAGCAGTCTGTCAGAAAGTTAATTATTCAGTACAAGGTTGCTGAATAGTTTTAACACGCAGTAAAACAGAAAGGTTAAGCTAGTAATAACATGATTTAAAGCAGTAACAGGAAGTTAAAATGACAGTAAAGCAGCCCTATAACCTGGTATCATATAGGGAACCAATTATCTAATCCTCTAGGTGTTGCAGGTTAATAAACACCTATTTTTGTTATAACACTCTGCCTTTACTTCCTCTCTCAATGGTTGTAGTATGACCTGTTTTTAATTAAAATTTCGTACAATTTTATTTAAATTAAATGTCTTATTATGCGTAGAAAACACTGTGTGTTTTTATTCTTACACTTTATCAAATTAAACAATTATATAACAAAGTTAGTAACAAAATATATAACTCAGATGACTTATTAAACTTTTCCACCTAAAAACACGTATTATATAAAACAAAATAAAAATATAAAAAGAAAAATAATGTTAATAAAATATATGAGTTAAAAAAGCAGAAATAATGATAATGTGCAGAGAGCTTTAAAAACAGTAAGCGAGGAGAGAGTAAAGCATGTAAAACTATAGAGTTAACAAGCAGTAATAGCAGAAGGTATACAATGCGTAGAATAACATGAAGTTAAATGCATTGTAATAGTCGAGTTTATTGCAGTAACAGGCAGTAATTAACTAAAGGCATACTAATCCCCTAGTGGTTATGTTATAATACCCACCACCATCTTTGATTATTTATTGTTTATAACATAATGACTTTTAACGGTAGTATAAGTTATTGATGTTTAATATAATATTTACTTAACTTAATTTTTATGTAATAAATAAATGTTACTATTTATAACCGTAACTCTAGTGTGTTTTTAATTTTTATACTAAATTAGTATTTTCAAATTAAATGAAAAGTATACAAATTTAGAAAATAAAAATTATAAGAAATGTTAAGAATTTAAAAAGTAATATAAAACAAAATATAAAAATATAAAGAAAACATATGTTAATAAATATATAGTTAAAGCAGTAAAGCAGAGAGTTAAAATAGTAAAGCAGAGAGAGTTAAAACGAAAGCAAGAGAGTTCAAGCAGTAAATACAGAGTCAAAGCAAAATAGAGGAAGTTAAAATTGCATAAAACATGATGTTAAAGCAGTAAAGGCAGAAAGTTAAAAGCAGTAAAGCATTGTAAAAAAAGGCATACTAATCCCCTAGGTGTATAGGTAATTATACACTTCTAATTGTTTTATTGTAGATGGGAGTGTATGTTATATGTTTAAAATTTGGTGGTCTGTAAGTTCTTTCTCTAATTCTTTAAGTTCGTAACAATTGTATGTAAATGTAGTACATTTATTTATTAAAACATATCTACATTTAGCATCACCTCCGATTTTTACTACGGTCTATTACATACAATAATTTTCTCAATATAACACATTTTTAATTGACACATAATTAAAGGAGTTTGGATGAGGGTAAGAAAAAGTTATTTACACGTATATTTCATGAGAATGTTAGTACTCGGAGATTACCTATGGTTGTGTTAATATTTAATTAGGATCTGAAATTGAGTTCAGCAGTTGTCACGGCTGACAGAAAAGTGATGTGTGTAAATAAACTGCTTATAGCTACTGAAATAATAATATGTAAATGACTATAGTAAAATAGAAATCCATGGTCCATTTTTGAAAACAACTGTCCTTCAATTCGCAGCGGACGGGTAGTCGAGTCACGACCTTGGTGTTGATTGAACTGGGGTCCTCCTATCCTTATGCGGTCAGAGAGAGAGGGCTGACTAGCGTTCACCCATATGAGAGATATAAAGATCTAGCTATCTGAACTTGGGCAACACGAGTAAGTGAGAGATTCAATCTCACTTATGTTCTAGTGATGTGGATTAAAGAGATGAGCATCAATAAGGTGATGTTCGAGTCTATATGAGAGATGAATCATCAATATATATAATAATGGACACGATGGTATAAATTACAATGAAGGAGGTATCATCTAAGATAGATGGATCATCTATATAGATGGAACACTCACGAGAAATTTTGAGGACATTTCTAGAGTGCATGATACATTAAGCTAGAAGGCATCTACATACTAGAGGCATTAAATTGTCTCTCTGCCGAGCAATCCAATGTCAGAGTGACCTATCTAATGCTGATAGGCGTTTCAAATATATCGAGTAGTCGTCTGAAGGAGTAAAGTAGTTAAATTGTGTCACCATCAAAGCACCATGCTCAGTATGGTCGAGAGGTGTTGTATGCTGTAAGTAAGACACTACAATGCTATGTTATTATTGCCTATGAGGGGTCTATGGTATAGGTCACCGATGATATAGACAGTGAGGTAGACTAAGAAATTCAAAACTAACTCTATGTAGAAATTAACACTTTGCGGAGAATATGCTAATATACATCCCAAATCGATTTCCGTCATTATCCTTTCCATTTACCATAGAGTAAAGACACCCTAGGTGTAGGTGGCATATATTCATAGGCGTTCAGGGAGCTGAAAGGTACTATATAGAAAAGAGTGGCTATCTTACCATAGTCGGCACTTCACCGCTGGCACCTGCACACTTTGGTCGACATATGTGTGGCTAGCTTCCATTGGCATCCACATAATGGCCACCACTTCGGACAATGCTAGTGTGGCTCTCCAAACTCAGCTGTGGCTACCTCGACTTGATGCACAAGTCACACACTGTGACATACTCACCTGAGCCAATACTGCACATTAAACTGTAGATAGCTCTAGCTCATGCAAAGAACTGAAATAAGTTAACACCTCATCTAGGTAAAAAGTATCTATATCTAAAAGTGAAAGCTGTGAAACCTCCTGATCAAACACCGTACCAATCACATGAAATTTAAGGCGAGGGGTCAATAATATAGAGAGACTCTCCATAGTCACAGTGGGTCGTAATGGTACAGTCAGTGCTATATAAATCATGTTAGTATCAAACAAGGATATAAAAGACGAGGTAAAAAATAAGGGCTAATCTCCCTAATTATGAGAAAGCGCCAAAACACTTACTCAAGAGGTAGAGGTCAATTGACCACCACGGCTCCGAGTTGGCAAGGTAAAAAGCACCGAAATAGGAATATCCATTCCGATTCTAAAAACAAAAGGTAAAAAGCACATCTAACCTAAACTCAGGCTCCGACTAACAGATCCCTAAAAGGAAGATCTCAAGAGATAAAGCACCGTGGAGACAAAAAAGTAGGAACCACGTCGAATACAAAATACTGACGCGACATATGTAGTGCGTAGGCGGATAGGTTGCTCTAACCACAAGGTAACATGCTACACTTCAGATAATAATAGGGCTATACCGCACCTCGCGCACTATGTGAAGAATGCAAGAAAATTGAGCTCCGTCTGGGCAAAAAAAATGGTCCGACACACGATGCGAGTAAAAATATGGGCGCGTAATATGGTAGGGGTCACATTACCGCCTCACATACGGTATTGCATTGAACGTGTCACAAAGACTGAGAGAGAGTTTGAGCGAAATCACCCATTCTACTCAAGAAGCGGTTTGTCTATATAGAATAAATCATAAATTCAGAGGGTCTGCCGATACAAAAGTTCAGTTGCGCACAAAATATATCCTATATAGGGCTTCATCGAAATTATATGACCAACTTACCGGGCGAGAGAAATTTTCCACATCAATCACAGGATTTACATTCATTCAGCTGACCGACTCTCAAAAAATTTAAGGCGCTCTTGCCATCAATAATAAAACAGGTCTACCCCGAAAGTGCATTGACTCACAAAACCTCTATTATCTTACGAATCATGACAGACATGTCCTGCGACAACACCAACAAGAACCTTATATTGAGTGAACGACTTTCATTAGCTTTCAGCACCATAATAGACGACAACATGGAATTAAACAGATTTAGACCAAGGATAACACGGCAGATACGTTAAAGAAGTTGTGAGCTCAGAGAAATATATAGAGATTACAGGAGCGCATTAAACACAATACTAAGGAGGTAGCGGCCCTCTTCAAATAAACGCGTAAAGATAGCCCGGATTACCAAAAGATTTGAATAGAATCTTAATTATTGGGCTCAAAAAAGAAAAGCCCAAAGAAGGTAAAGGGTCAAAAAAGGTCAAGGGCTAAAAGGTAAAAATACCCTCAGGAAAGGTCAAGGGAAGGTAAAATCACTGTGGGCAAAATGTGTGCAAAAAGGGCCTCCTACTACTTATATATATAATGAACAAATAATTATAAACAAGGAAAAGTTTAACATAGTGTTTAAAAAAAATAATAATTATGGTATAACTTTTATAATTTAGTACATTCATTTTATGTCTTTTATAATATAATTATCTTTGTCATATAAAATAAAATAATTTTCCCATATTCTACGGACATAAACTACAACAGGATTTTTATATATAGAATAAAAAAATTATTTAAAAACGCATTCAACTGTTATCGTTTGCAACAAAAGTGTTATATATATTGTTATGTCATGTTAAATAAAAAATCCCATAAAACAAGTTTAAAAATTAAAAGCCAATAAAAAACAACAACAACAAGAAATTGGTCTCAGATAAGAAAACCGAAGATGAAATAGAAGAAAGACAAAAAAATCGATACTGATGAATTTCGAGACGAAATACGTCAACTACCTTTGAAGTGGAGAAACCGTCCAAAAGATAATAAACAACAACTCCTCCACTTCATAATTGGTGAACTCGGAAAAAAGAACACCAACTAAAAGATGCCTTCAGACAACTAATAACAATTCAATAAAGATCCAACAGCAAGTAACATGCAGACGAGTGAAGACGTTAAACAACTTATCACTTCACATCCGTTAATTTTCAGGCCTCAGCTTAACGTGGAACTATTTCAGGTCGACAACTAACGATAAGCGGAGGAGAGATACTTCAATATGGAAGGACTCACAGATTCCATCTTCAGATAAACTTTTACTTCGCCTATAGAACACTCCTTTTAAAATAAAAGAAAGATTCATCCATGTATTATTGTGATTGTGTCTACAATCAATCGGATCATACCACTCGCTACTATTTTGGATGGATTACCCGATGGGAAGTGAATCACATCAAATATATTTCCGTTCAATATGCAACAATTTTTTTAATATACCTATCTGTATACTATATGATATATATATATATATATATATATAAAAAAAAATTATTATAGATATTATATATATATATACATATATATTATAATATATATATATATATAATCCATTTATAAAATATAGACATAAAAAATATATATATATCATTATATATAATATATATCTATTATAAGCGATATATATATTATATACATACATATATATATATATATTTATATATATATATATATATATTATATATATTATATTATATATAATATATAATATATATAAATATATATATAATATAATATTATATATATCATATAATATATATAATATATATTGGTTATCTTGGAAGAATGGGAGATGAACCTTAACTCCCATATTTATATAATTTTTTTTTTACTACTGTCACTATAACTACTATTAATGTATATATTTTTATTTTATAACATTTTCAATAGGCTGTCAAGCACATTGACATATCTGTATATATATATATATATATATATATAATATATATAATATATATATATTATATAGTAAATATATTATATATATATATATAATATATATATATATATATATATATATATTATATTATATATGTATATATATAATATATATTTATATATTTATTAATATATAATATATATAGTATATATATAAAAATTATATAACTTATATAGCTAAATGGAACTGACATAGCAATATTATGCAGTTATAGATTTCAAGCGTTTGGGAAGCAGATTTGTTGAAAAACGTTAAACGGAACAACACTAAACAATTGCTTTGAAAATTATCTTAAATAAATCGGGAATCGATCATGAAGATGCACCCATATATAGTATATTATATATATAGTATATTATATATATTACTAAATATATATATATATAATATATACACTTATATATATATGATATAATAGTATATATATATATATATATAGGTCATATTATTCGGTATATTGACTGGGAATATAAGATCTTATAATATATTAAATCTTCGGCCACTGGCACCCCTCCCTTCAGAGTGGCCAACTTTCACATTCGCTAAGAATACTCCAGTTGGCTCTGCGCCGGCATTCCTCAAACCGAGGTCGTCTAAGATATTTGTGAGATGCTCCAGATTGCTCCACATGGTTAGCTGGATAAAAAACCCAATCCCCTTTGGGCAAAGGATAAGTGAGACACAGCTTCCACGGCCTCGTTTCATTTGGGGCAGATGTTTGATGTGGTCTGGTAAAGTTTAAACCTATATTTGTAGCATTGCAGGTTTGGGTGGTAGCCGCAACTTAGTTTGGCCGAAGATAATTGGACTGTTACAGGAAGAGACTCGGATTATGATGCAATTTCTGGTGGATATTTATTTAATATACTGTTTGCTTGTCGGTTTCTTAAATAATTTTTGGTGAGGTGTGTGTATTTGTTTTGTATAAGTGGTGCTGCCTTGTGAGAGCCGGATGTTGTTTAGAATTTGTTTGTATAATAAGGCAGGGGAAGAAGGAGGTTGTTTTAACCTGTAGTTAGTAGGGTTGGAAAGTGCAGTTTGGCATGGGTGGTAAGGTGCTTGTGTTTTAGAGTAGAACTGTGCCTCACATTTCTTTTATCTATTGGTAATATTTTGGCTTCTTCTTGCAAGTGTTGCTGTGGAGTTTTAGTTGTGCATCTTGTTATAATTCTGATTGCCTTGTTTTGGGTGGTTTGAATTTTTATCATGTTTCCCTTGATTAATAATAATGGGTGCCACGTAGGTGAAGCGTAATTTAGTGTTGGAGGGATGTATTATTTGTAGATGGTGATGAATATTTTTCTATTATTATAAATGTCAGTGGTAGCTATGGTTTTTAGTATGTTTAGTTTCCCATTTGCTGATGTTGTTATGTTTTGAATGTGTTTTGTGAAGGTTAGATGTATGTCCAGTGTTACTCCAAGAATTATGGGCGTTTTGTTTAGTGAGATAGCTATGATGTTTATGAAGATTTGGAATTTGGTAGTGCCAAGTTGGAGGTCTGTTGCAATTAATGTGATAGATGATCTACTAGGTGATGCAGACATTCAGTTGTCAGTTAACCAAGTTAGAGTTTGGTTGATGTATTGCTGGGTCAGAAGAATTGCTGTGTTTAGGTTCTGGTGTTTGTGGTTTACTATGTTGATGTCATCTGCATACGTTGTTATATTTGTGTGGTGTGTTTGTGGTTTTGGTAGGTTGACTGTGAATAATTGAATAAGGTAGGGGATAGGATTGCTCCTAGAAGTACGCCGTGTTTGATATTTACTGTTCGTGATTTCTTGTTCTTGATCTGTATTGGACTGTCCTCCCTGATAGGATGTTGGGTAGCCATTTCTTTAAATTAGTGGTGATATTGATTTTATTATTTTTGTAAATTACTGTAGATTGTGTCTCGGGACTTTATTGAAGGTTTTGTTTATGTCGATTGCTATAAGTTGAGTTTTATGTGAGGGCTTGAGGTTTAAGCTATTTATTATTGGTTAAATGGTGTTTGTAAGAACATTGTGGTTGGTAGTTTATTGCTTGAAGCCGTGTT
>JABUQX010135806.1:7500-10000 GCA_015478945.1 Trachelipus rathkii
TTTACTTATTAGCTCTAAAGTTATATTTGATATTGAGCAATACTACATAATAGTGTTGGCCGAGCACCGGAATTTTGCGCACTGCACCGCATCGCACCAAATGTTATTTTTATCGCACCGCATCGCACCAGGGTAAGCGCACCACGCACCGCATGCGAACAAAAAGTTATTTTTATCGCACCGCACCGCACCGCACCGCACCAGGGTAAGCACACCACGCACCGCATCGAACGAAAAGGTATTTTATCGTACTGCACCGCACCGCACCACACCGCACCGCACAGCACCAGGGTAAGCGCACCACGCACCGCATCGAACGAAAAGTTATTTTATTGGCAAGCAACCGGCAACCTGCACACCAAGGGTAAGGCGCACCACGCCGCACGCAATTCGAACGAAAAGGTATTTTTAATCGCAACAGCACCGCACCAGTGGTAAGCGGCACCCCGCACACGCATCGACGAAAAGTTATTTTTATTGCAGCAGCACGTAAACCAAGGGTAAGCGCACCGCAACACGCATCGAACGAAAAGTTATTTTTATCGCACCGAGCACCGCACAACCGCACCAGGGTAAGTGCACCACGCACCGCATCGAACGAAGAGTTATTTTTATCGCACCGCATCGCACCAGGGTAAGCGCACCACGCACCGTATCGAACAAAAAGGTATCTTTATCTCACCGCACCACACCGCACCGCACCGCACCGCACCAGGATAAGCGCACCAAACGCACGCGCATCGAACGAAAGGTATTTTTATCTGCATCGCCACCGCACCAGGTAAGCGCACCACGCACCACGCATCGAACGAAAAAATTATTTTTATCGCACCGCACCGCACCAGGGTGAGCGGCACAGCGCACGCGCATCAAACGAAAGAGGGTATTTTATTGCAACCCATCGCACCAGGGTAAGCGCACCACACACCGCACCGCAGCGGGCCTTTTAATCGCACCGCACCGCCACCAGGGTGAGTACACCACGCTCCGGCATCGAGCGAAAGTTATTTTTATCGGCATGCACCGCACCGCACGCAGGGTAAGCGCACGCACGCACACCGCCATTGAACGAAATGGTATTTTTATCGCACCGCACCGCACCGCACCGCACCAGGGTAAGTGCACCACGCACGGCATCGAACGAAAAGTTATTTTTATCGCACCAGGAAGAGCGCACCGCGCACCGCATCAAACGAAAAGGTATTTTTATCGCACCTCATCGAACCAGGGTGAGCGCACCACGCATTGCATCGAACGAAAGGTAATTTTCTATCGTACCGCACACGCAATCACAAGGGTGAGGCGCAACAGCTCACGCCAGCCGCATCGAACGAAAAGTTATTGTTATCGGGCAACTGCACCGCACCAAGTTTAAGGCGCAACCCCTAACGCACCGCATCGAACGAAAAGTTATTTTCATCCGCAACTGCAGCAGGCACCGCACCGCACCCACCGCACTCAGGGTAAGCGCACCACCACCGCATCGAACGAAAAGGTATTTTATCGCAGCGCGCCCGCAACCGCACCGCCACCGCAACGCCGCACCAGCGTTAAGCGGCGACAACGCACCGCATCGAACGAAAAATTATTTTTATCGCACCGCACCAGGGTAAGCGCACCACGCACCGCATCGAACGAAAAGTTATTTTTATCGCACCGCACCGCACCAGGGTAAGCGCACCACGCACCGCATCGAACGAAAAGTTATTTTTATCGCACCGCACCGCACTCAGGGTAAGCGCACCAGCACCGCATCAAACGAAACAGTTATTTTATCGGGCACCGACCGACACCAGGGTAGCGCACCAAAACCCACCGCAATCGAACGAAAAGTTAATTCTTATCGGCACGCAGCCGCAACCTAGAGTAAAGCGCACCAGCGTATTCCGCATCGAACGAAAAGTTATTTTTATCGCACCGCACCGCACCAGGGTAAGCGCACCACGCACCGCATCGAACGAAAAGGTATTTTTATCGCACCGCACCGCACCGCACCGCACCAGAGTAAGTGCACCACGCACCGCATCGAACGAAAAGTTATTTTTATTGCACCGCACCGCATCAGGGTAAGCGGCACCACGCACCGCATCGAGAGAACAACAGGTATCTTTAATCGGCATCCGCAACGCACCAGGTAAGCGCACCACGCACCGCATCGAACGAAAAGGTATTTTTATAGCATCATACCACACCAGGGTAAGCGCACCACGCACCGCATCAAACGAAAAGTTATTTTTATCGCACCGCACTGAACCAGGGTGAGCGCACCACCCACCGCATCAAACGAAAAGGTATTTTTATCGCACCGCATCGCACCAGGGTTAGCGTACCACGCATTGCATCGAACGAAAAGGTATTTTTTTCGCACCGCACCGCACCAGGGTGAGCGCACCCACCCGCGCATCGAAACGAAAAGTTATTTTTATCGCACCGCACGCACCAGAGTAAAAGCGCACGCGGAGCGCGAGCGGCACTCCAAGCGAAACACGTTAATTTTTTA
>JABUQX010135806.1:15000-17637 GCA_015478945.1 Trachelipus rathkii
GCTGTCAGAACATTGAGGTCATAATTGTAGAATCTACCTGACTGAGTAAGAATAATTTTTCTTTTGTCCTTCAGAGTTAGAAAAAAGGCACTTTGAAATTTTTATTCCATTTCAAAAATGCTGGTGATAATGGTTGTGAAATCTTTATGTGGAGCTCTTAGATTTTGAATGGTTTTAGTGGGCTCTTACATTTAAATATTTTTTGAGCGGAGCCATTATATTTTACGGAGCTCTTGCATTTGAATATTTTTTGAGCGGAGCCATTATATTTTACGGAGCTCTTGCATTAATGGTAATGATATAAACAGCATGGTTGATGAACTCCCATCTCAGGAAGAATTACAACAGGAGGAAGAGGAAGTAGAGGATTCCGAAAATGAGTTAAGTGAGGATCCTGGAAACAATTTGGTGCATTATGGTACAGATGAAGGTCTGGACATAAACTTGATGATGCGGGAGAGGTGCCATATATCACGATTAAGTTGCAACCATGTATTGGGAGGTGTAGCTTGGCAGGAGGTTTGTATTGGTGAGGTACGCAAGTGTGCGTTTTTAGATACAGGTGCAGTCATAAGTCTGATACAAGAAGGTGTAGTTCAAGACCTGGAGAATTTCGGGCATATTCGAAGGAAATGGTCAATAAAATTGACACTTAATGGAGTCACTACAGGTATTGTGGAGTGTAACATGGCTGTAGAAATTGAAATTAGTACTTTGTATCGGCGGGTGGTGTTACCATTGGCTGTGGTACAGAATGGGTACATTCCAGCATGTATGCTGTTAGGTATGAACTATTTGAAGGAAGTAGAGGCTGAACTGGACTTTGGTGAAGGGATAATTTGTCACGGTGATGATGCAGATAATGTAAGTGATACATTTCTGACAACAGTGGGAGTGTATAACGTAATGGTTCAAGGTGGAGGTGTAGATAACATAATATCGGTTCATGACATCACTAGGCTGCAAGAAAGATCAGAGGTAGTAAGGACACTGAGACAAAAGGTGAGAAGAAAGCAGTTAATAACGAAAGGAGATGTGCTGCTTAAAGAATTTTATCGGTATCGAGACGACTTTCGAATGAACGGGTCCATTTTGGTGAAGAGGATGGGAACAAAGTATTTTAGTGCAGTCATTGGGTTCCAACAGTTGGTTAGTGTGTGTGTGGTAACACATAGGAACATGGCGCACGTTGGAAGGGACAAGTTAATGGAATTGGTGTCCAAATATGTGTGGCACCCGAGAATGTCATCAGTGGTACAAGAGGTTTGTAGAACGTGCCCAAAGTGTCAGTTAAACAAAATCGACCACCAAGTAGTATTCCCACCTATGTGGAAGATAGAGGTCAGGAACCCGTTTGAGTTAGTAGCAGTGGATGTGATGGCGATGCCAAAAACAAGAAGAGGTAACGTGGCTTGCTTGGTCGCAGTGGACCATTGTAGTAAGTGGGCGGCGGTGAAACCGTTGAAGGATAAGTCGGCAGGAAGTGTGGCCGACGCTTTCGAATTCCAGATGTTACCAGCGTTTGTGCGGCCACCTTATAAAGTGTTAACGGATAACGGGGTGGAGTTTAGAAGTGGTAGGTTTGAGAAAATGCTTCAGGAGTATGGAATAGAACACATCTACAGCAGCCCGTATAAGCCAGCGAGTAACGGGGCTGTGGAGCGTGCAAATAGGACCTTTGCTGAATTCCTGAGGAGTATTATGGAGAAGAATATTGATTGGGACAGTTGTCTGCTAAGAGCGGTGCTTGTGTATAACAATACAAAGCATGCAGAGCTTGGGGTGTCCCCGGTGGAAAAATTGATGGTGGAGAAGCATGAGAAGGGTAAAGTGGTACCGATTCCGAGAGATCAGCAGGAGAAGTGGCGTGAAGGACACCCAAATTGGTTACCGTACGCGGTAGGGGTGAGGGTGAAAAGAGCAGTTGATGGACAATGGAGTCTGAACAGAAGAGAATGGAGCTGGAAGATATTGGATCATTTGCAGTGTTCTAGGATGAAAAACTTTGGGAGTTTGTTAGCAGGACAGCCAAAGATATAGTTTCACCATATGCGCATATATCTTATACTCTTCATATATCATATGCCTGCCACCCGCCTCTTTCTATACTCTCTCTCTCTTTCCACCCATATATATATATACCCATATATATACTCACCCTCTCTCCTGCTCCTTACCTCCTCTACCTGCCTCCTCATTGAAACCCATAGGTATTCGGAACATTACATATAATGTGAGTCAGTGTAAATACGAAAATGATGGTTTTAAGTAAATGTTTTAATAGGAGCAGCCCAGCTTGAGAATAAAAATATGAGTTTAGAATATCTCTGAAGATAGTTCACAAGACAAAATTTCCTTTACTGGGTGGAATAGGGCAGAAGTCTAATAGTAAAAGTTCCATGTAATTTGGTCTAGTACAAACAAAGTTGTAGCTAAAAATGGTTTGAGTCATGGGAACTGGGTTGATTGAAATCTACAGGTTTTGTGTAGCTTTTACTTGCTAAATATTTTCACTAGAAGATAATGTCCTTTCCTTTAAGAACCAATAATGAAGAATATTTTAGACATAAATATACATATACCATATATATATATATATATACATATATCTATATATATATCTCTCATATATATATA
>JABUQX010135807.1:2500-12500 GCA_015478945.1 Trachelipus rathkii
AGAGCCCCCCAGATATGAGAGCAGTACTCCATACAAGGGCGGATGAGGCCCTTGTATAGCTGGAGCAACTGAGAAGAGGAAAAAAAGTCTCGCAGTCTAAACAGAACTCCCAGTTTCTTTGAGGCCGCCCTAGCAACCGTTGTAATGTGAGGTTTCCAAGACATTTTTTTGTTTATGCCAAGGATGTTTATATTGTCAACAGGAGAGAAGAGAGAACCGTCGAAAGAGATAGGAAAGTTAGAAGGTGTCTTAGAGAGGGAGATTTGTAGAAGTTGGGTTTTTAAAGAATTGAATTTTACAAGGTTGAGACGACCCCATCCGGAAATTCTATCCAGATCAGCGAGAATAGAATCGGAAAGATTGAGACGAGAGGCAATTCTAGAAGTAAAAGAGGGAGCAGAATTGAAATGAGTTGAAGAATGAAGGGTCGAGTCATCGGCATACGAGTGGATAGAGTTAGATGTGCAGGTGAGAAGATCATTAATGAAAAGTAGGAATAAAGTAGGAGATAAGACAGAACCCTGAGGAACAATTAACAAATGACAGAAAGGAAGAAGTCGCCCCATCAAACAACAGCCGATATTGAGCGATTTGAAAGAAAAACTAGACATAAAGTGTTGTAAGAGAAGGAGGAAACTCCAAAGGAGGGAAGCTTGAGGAGCAGCGACGCGCCATACCCGGTCATCAAATACCTGGATATGTCAAGCGCCAGCCGCGTAAGTCTCCCGTAGTTCTTGAGGGCGGAAAACCATAGATCAGTTAGATAGGAAAAAGTATATCGCCAGTAGATTCCTGAGTGCCGAAAGCCGTACTATTGGCGATCGGAAAGAAGTGAATGAGACTCCAGATGATCTAAGAAAATGAGAGTTGAGAAGGGTTCAAAGATCTTAGATAGAATAAGTGAGAGCTATAGGGCGATAGTTAGAAGGATCAGAGCGGCTTCCTTTCGGAATAGGTTGGACATGCGTGCTTCCAACACTGAGGGAAAGTAATAGTATTGAGACATAGTGAATATAGTTAAACGGGCGCGGTAAGCACGAAAGCACACTCCCTCGTAAACTCGGGGAGGAATGCCATCTAGGCCACCCGCCTTCCTAACGTTCATAGAATCGTCCGCCAGTGCACCCGATCAAATGTAATCACAGGCAAGGCTCGGACACCTGAGAGAAGAAGGTGGAGGATGAGGGAATGCCAGAATCGTCCAGGGTTGAGTTAGGAGGCAATAGAGGCCGAAGAGATTGGCCTTTTCAGTTGAGAATTAGCAACAGAACCATCGATCGAATAAGAGGAGGAAAGACAGATTTACAGAAGTTGTTAGAGATGTTTTTGGCAAGAGGCCAGAAAGATTTATCAGTAGGAGAGTCAAGGAGGTTAGCGCATTTTCGTTTGATGAAAACCCGCTTTGCTCGTCGAAGAGTATCCCTGCAACGATTTCTAGCAGAATGAAAATTAGCAAGAGTGATAGGAGAACGAGAATTTTTCAATTCCCGATACGCACTGTCTCTAGCCTGAATGGCCAGAGAACAAGCACGATCGAACCATGGATTATGAGGAGAGAAAGATTTAGTCGAAGAAGGAATGAACCTGCTCATCCCATCAACGATTACAGCTCCCACCTTATCGGCAGAAGTCGAAGCGTCACCAGAGACAAAGCAGTCATTCCAATTATAGTTAGCGTAGAAGCAACGCAATGCCCCCCAATCGGCCCGATCAAAGTGCCAGAGAAAACGCGTAGGGCAGGATGGAGCTGTTGGAGAGAAAGTATTAAAATTAAGAGATATAAGGTTGTGGTCAGATTTACCGATAGGAGCGAAAGTGGTGTATTTAAAGAGAGAAGGACTAGTGGTGAAACATAGGTCAAGTGTGTTCAAGAATTGGTTGGGACGATCCGGAATATGTGTGGGTTCTTTAACTAGTTGCTCCAGATCGTTGAGAATGCTGAATGATTCGGCCTCCTCCCCACCTAAATCAGTATGAGAGGACCCCAACCATTCAGTGATTTTATTCTTCGCCAATTGAAGTGAGGTTATCACCAATTGGTGAATGTTATGAATATTATTTACGGTTTGTTCGATTAAATTTATTAATGCACGTATACTTACCATTTGATTTATGATGTTATGCGTGGCGCTTAAACTTGATTGAAACTCTATCAACTTTTGTAGGCTATCCCTAAAATTCATCAAAGTACGGGTATTCGACTTTAATTGTTCTTTTAACTCGTTGATTAGTAAATTTGAGGTGGAGGCGTAATTGCCTAAGATGTTTATTTTCTTTCGGAGTAGTTTTACCTGTTTATCCGTTGCCGTACCAAAAAGAATGTTGAGGAAGTCTCCTCCGAACTCGAAAGCAGCTCGTTTCTTTTTTGATCGTGCTGAGATCCAAGGTAATTCACTCACTTCACTTAATTTCTGGGCTAAAACTTTCACTCGAATGGTCATTAGTTTAAATTCCCATTGGTGAGCCCTTTGACTGGTTGAAACATTCAGAAATTTGGCTTCGAAAGATGGTAAGAATGAATCCTTGATGTTATTTACTAGCTTAGTTGTCTTAGTTATTGTTTCTTTAATGTCTGAAGGACATTCTAAGGAAATGGTTAAGTCTAAGTATCCTTCTATAAAACTTACTTCACCGGTGCGATATAAGACTAAGCCAGGTAGGATTTTTGTTTCTTCATTTTCTTTCAACAAGGTATTTTGACATGTCCATATGATGGTGAGTAGAAACAAAATCAATTTTCCGAACTTCATTTTTGAAATATTTAGCCATTTTGAAATACTTTATACTTTTTCTTATAATTTTGTAATAAAAAAGGTCGCCTAATCATATTTGATTAATTTTTTGGACGTTAGAAGTCAGTGGTTAATTAAAAAAAACAATTACTTATTAAGTAGTTTTCTTAACTATGTATTTGTTAGTCGCTTATTTTTTAATGCTATCTTCTATTAACTATATACTTGTTAGTTAACTTAACTTATTTTTTAATACTAAGAGTTAATTGAATAATTACTAAATTACAAAACTAGGTTAGTCTTCTTAAAATTATTGGTACTTATTTACTTATGATTATTTTTGTTTTCAATGGAAAAGTGTTTTGCTTTTTCTGTTTTATAGTATTTTTTATTTTTAAAAAAGTTTCTTTGTCCCCTCCGTGGAGTAAGAATTGTTCTTAAGACTTATTAAAAAAAATAAGCAGAAATATAACTGATGAATCTAATCCAGACTAAGTAACTAATTCAAGTTAAGTGTTAGTTCAAGCAAAAAAAAAAAAAATTATATCTAAACTATAGGAATCTAAGAGCTAAAATTCAATTTTACCCGCTTCTTCCTTTAATACTAGGGACACTTTCCAGTATCTTAATCCCCAGTAGTATTCGTCTTAATTAGGAGTACTTTCCCGTATCTTAAATCCCATTAAGAAGAATCTATTAGAAAGAAACGTTTGGCAAATGTTTTTCTTTAACGTAGAAGTTATTCAACTTAACAACCTAATAAGCGAATTTTCGCAAAATTACTAATCCAAACTAGGTAGCTAAATCTAAAACCGGTTGTTAAACTAATCAGATGTCTTAATCCAAACTAGGTATTATATAAAAAAAACTATACAAATGCAAAATGCAAAATATACGTAAACATTTCCTTAAATATAAAGAAAATCAATATGCATTAATAGCCGGGAGGCAAATAATATGTCTTATTTCCTCTAACTATCGTATTCAAATCCAATTTAACAGGCGGAGGTTGGACTGTAGGAGTCTTCGCTATAGTCTCCGTTGTGTCTTTTGTCTCTGCTTGTTGTAAAGCTTGTTCTCTCATCCTTGTTTGACTTCTTGTAACCCTGGGGGTAGATTCTCGGGGACCAGTAAACGATTGATGCGGTCTGTACGACGGATCTTGTTTCCTGTCATCCTTAATGGTTTCCTTTACGGGCGAATCTACTGTAATAGGCGCTGGGTGGTCTCCATAGTTTTCAGGAATACGAAGAGATTTCTCAGGGAAAGGAATTCTTGGGGGAGATCCACCGTAGGCTTCATATATCTCGCCTTCTTGTGCAGGTGGTTCATGAAGAATTTCTCTAGTAGAGGATTCTAATGAAATCTCTTGGGGAACAGGTGACAGAGACGGTCTAAATTCTTTCCTCTGCTCTAAGGGATATGGGGTAGGACTTTTGAAGTCATTTCTAGGCGTGGAACAAACAAAATCGCCTTTAGAAGGGGCATTTTCTGCAAACTCGTTGCTACTTCTTTTAAATCCCAGGGAGATTAGATTTTCTGTGGGAGTCTGATAACTTAGAATATCAAATTTCAAATTGACTTGGTTGTGGTGGGAGAGTTGGAAGGGCACAATAGGAAGGCGGACGTCGGGGAGGAGTGGAGTAACCTTCATCTCCGTCATCTTCTTCTGAACTAATTTCTGAATCACTTTTGGGTGCATCTTTTTTAGTCTTTTCCCTTTCGCTTTCCTTCGAATTTAACATGTCTTCAACAGCCTGGGGGTTCCAAACCTTATCATTCATGAAATCGAACTGTGATTCCGTAATCTTTTCTGCTGCAATGACCTTTGCATTATCTACAAGGACCGAGAATGTCTTACCGGAATTTAGACAGATAACCATTAATCTGTTGGGTCCTCTTAGACATCTTACAATGTAGGGTCCTTCAAATTTCTGACATAGCTTTGAGCTATGATGGGGCTTCTTAACAGCCTTAATAAAAACATAATCACCTATTTTGAATTCTCTTTGCTTGGCTTTTTTATGCTGTTGTTCTAAAGTCTTAGTTGTTTCTTCTTCCAACTTCTCTCTTGCCAATTCTCTTATATTATCGATCCTTTCTATCAAGGTATCTACTTCATCTGAAATGAATCTCTTCTCCTCTGCTTTATTTACATAAGGGGATACATAATCTGGCATTCATAAGGCAATCATTTTACATAACCATCTAACAGGAAATGGGGGGAGGATCCAATAGATCGATTATAAGCAGAATTGATCGCGATTTGGGCAAAACTGATATATTTATCCCAATCTTTGTGGTTGTCTTTTACGTAATGTCGTAGAAAAGACTCAATGTCGGAGTTTATTCTTTCAACTACTCCGTTCTGGGAAGCTTTATAAGGCAGAATATTCACTTTCCTTATTCTCCAAGCTTTACATAGGTCCTTGAACGCCTCACTTGTAAATTCAAGGGCATTATCCGAGACGAGGACGTGGGGGGCGGAATGCCTACATATAACCCTCTCCTGTAATGCTCTGGCAAATTCTTTACTCGTTCTTGTCTTACAAGGCACTAATTCGACATAACGGGTGAGCACGTCTCGGAATACTAAGATATATTGGGCTCCAGATTCTGTACAAGTTGGAAGCTTCACAATACTATCTACATGGACCCGTGAAAACGGTGTGTAGGGCAAAGGCCATCTGTTAATCTCTGCTGAAGGAGGTCTGGGGCCTTTTGCCTTGGCACAAGATACGCATTGCGTACAATATTCTTTCACCAATTTGCCAAGATGAGGGAAAACGTATTTTTCTCTCACTCTCTTTTCTGTTCTTAAACGTCCCCCATGGCCGCTGCCTAGCGAAGCGTGGCACTGATCTATCACACTGAAGATCATACTGTCGGGGACTTGGATGAGGTAAGGCTCCGTCTGAGTAGCGTAATACAGAACATCTTTAATGAAGATGTGTGGGTAAGTCTTCGGATTTGCCTTAGCCCATTGTACCAACTTACCTAATCTTGGACATTTTTCTTGTTCCCTTTTAAACGTCTCCTTCGTCAGGACGAAATCTTTTCGTGGTTGACAAGGTCTTTTCTCTTCTTTTACATCTCGTATAAAGAAAAAGTTAAGGGCCGGATGTCTACTCAGATAATCCGGCGGGACATTGTTTTTCCCTTTTTTGTACACAATGGTGGGGGAAAAGCTATTAACAAATAAATTCCATCTGGCCAGCCGACCAGTCTGTTGTTTGTTTCGGAAGATGAAACAAAGGGGTTGGTTATCGGTGATAATTGTCACCTTGTAGCCGAAGACGGTGTTTTTAAACTTCTGCAAGCAAAACACCACGGCCAAGCACTCCTTTTCTATCGTATCGTAATTTTTCTCACTACCTCGGATTACACGAGAAACGAATGAAAGGGGCTTTTCTTTCCCATCATCTGTAAGCTGGTAGAACACGCCCCCAATGCCATAATTACAAGCATCAGTATTTACAAAGAACTCTTTACTGTAATCGGGAAAAGTCAACTGTGGCTGTAATACTAACTTATTTTTATTGTATTGAAAGCCTCTTGGTGCTTTTCCGTCCATACAAATGGTACATCTTTCTTCACCAAATCATACAAAAGCTGTGCAACAAATGCAAAGTTCTCTATTAAGAAGCGAAAATAGGAGAAGAAACCTAAAACACTCTGCGTTTCTTTTACATTTGTAGGAGGGATAAAACTTTTCATGGTCTCGACCTTTGCAGGGTCCGGGGAGATTCCATCTCTACCTATCTTAAACCCTAGATAAAGGACTGACGATTGTAAGAAGCTACACTTAGACAGTTTTACCCTCAGATTATTTTCTCGAAATGCCATAAGAACTTTCCTCAAATTTTGAAAGTGTTCTTGTACATTTTTTCCCATCACTAGGACGTCATCAAGATACACTTGTGCAACTGGTTCTAGGAGGTGATTCAAGGCCATTTGCATCACCCTAGCATACACCGAGGGCGCATTCTTATGCCCAAACATAAGTCTGGTGAGGCAAAAGAGGCCTTTTCTAGCTCTAAAAGCCATCAGCTTTAGTGTCTCTTCCTCAACGCCTAGTGAGTTATAAGCATCGATGAGGTCTACTGAGGAGAAGACTGTACTGCCTCCTAGCGACGTAAATATCTCTTCAATGCTAGGTAGAGGAAACACGTCTTGTACGCTGTATGAATTTAAGTAACGGTAGTCGATGCAAAGGCGAGGCTTCATCGAGTTCTTCTTTGCTACTACCAATAGTGGGGAGCTATGTGGGCTGTAACAAGCCTTTATATAACCCTTTCTTAAAGCTACATCTGTCAAATCATCTATATCTTGAAGGTACTTGTGGGGTAAGCGGTACTGCTTACGAAAAATAACTTTTGGAGCATCAGGAAATAGCTCAATTTTAAATTTCTGAAGGGGGCAAACAGGAACTGTATCCTCATCTAATGCCAATACATCGTTGAATTCCATCAAAAGCTCGAGAAGATCTTCCAAATACTCTGGCTTCTCTAAGACACTATTCTCAGCATCTTCTTTTGACATCTTGTGTTCGATGATTTCCCTATAAACTTTTCTTAACTCCGCTTTGGAGAGACCTTTGGAACATGTGGCTACATTGGCGGAGGCTATCTGCCTGTGTCCTCCTTTCTCTGGGCCTAGTTCAACATGTTCATTATTTTAACTTATTATGGGATGACTTTTCTCTAAATACAATCCTTTCTTCAAATAAACTTGCTGCTCACTCAAGTTTATATAACTGAGTACAATTGTATTATTACGCACGGGACTTACCGTGTTAGCTATATAAAGAGGGCCTTTAGTAAGAGATAGTGTCATTAGACACATTCTCTCTAATTCAAAACTATCTTGAGTTTCAGGCCTAACTTTCAAATGACCAGAGGATTGCGCTGGCAAAAAAGTATTTTCGATGATTCGCAAATCAATCTCGATTTCTTTATCGAGCATCAAGTAACCATCTTTGGTATGGTTTAGGGTCGCTGAAAACTCTATCTTTTCAATTCGACTCAAATTTTCCTTTATTTTAGAAGAAGTGGGCTTAAACTTTGACCTGACTCCTTAGTTCTCAGCGCTATGATAATTAGAAAGTTGAGTATCTTTCGTTTCCAACTCTGCTCTTCTTATCATGTTGTCTGATTTGACTGGAGAGGTTTCGTTCAATGCGAATCTCTCTTCTCTTCCTCTAGGCGACTGCTGCCTACTTGAGGGGTTGTTGGACCGAGCTGTCCCTCTTACCTGTTGGAGACCTCTGTCCATATATGACTGGCTAATAAAAGTTTCGTTCGATGCGAAGCTAACTTTCTTTTCTTTAGGCAACTGCTGCCTACTTAAAGGGTTTTCGGACAGAGTGGGATCTCTTACCTGTCGGAGACCTCCATCCGTGTATTCCCTGATTAAATACATGCCTTGTTTGGCAAAAACAGGAATGTCCACCACTCTACTTTCTTTAATGGACATTTTAGAAGAAAATAAATCTAAGGTCATGGGTAAATTAGCGAGAATATTATTACCTAGTTACACATCCCAACTAGGATCACCTTTTACTTCGCTCACCTGAAACGTTGTGAGGTAATATCTTTCGTGCATTCTCAGATACAATTGGACTTCTCCCTTTAACTTAGTCGGGTTATTGTCCACTCCTTGTACAATAAGATCAGTCGCGTTAAAAGTACCTTAAAGCTTCCCTCTTTTTCTAACTCTCGTAGCCGCTTCGGCGTGATGAGGCTTATAGACGATCCTGAGCCAAGTAAGACGCACGCCTTGACCTCCCTTTCTCCTATAGTGGGGGCAAGGTAGACATTAGTGTAAAAGTGATGGCCCAATTTGAAAGGTCGTTCGACGCTTTCCTGAAAGAATGTACTGGCTATTCTCTTATCTGTTTCTCTGCTATTTACCTGTTCATTATCTTTTCTTCTTATATTCCTCCTGTTTTTGCCTCTTGGCGAAAATTTGCCTGATCAACCTGATCATTTGGGTTGCAGAAGCTTTTCTCAGGGGTCATCTCTTCCCCTTCTTCTTCTTCACTAAAATCAGAGTCTCTTAACTGACTATCAGCTACATAAACTCTCGTCTTCTTCTTTTTACTCCCTATGCGGGGACTATCTTCTTCTTTTTTCTTGGAGAGGGTCCTTTGACTCTTCATTTCCACTCTTGGGCGTTCCCATCTCTTTGCTTTCAAAACCTTCTCCAAATCTTCTGCACTATTAAACCGAATGACCATCTGGGTAACCTCTGAAGACGGCCGCCATGGAGGGGCGTCTTTGCAATATACTGTAGGTCCGCGCCTGTGGGGTCTTCTACAATGACGGCAATACGGTGAATCCCATCTGCACGTTCGCCCGTGGTGACCTATGGCCTCACATAGGAAACAAGAATCATATTCTTTTAATTCGTCTTCGGTCATTCTTTTAAAAACTCCCCCGGTCTTTCGGGAGACGTAATCTGACTTCACCTCTTCTCTCTTCTTTCGAAAGGTGTTGTCTGGCTTCACTTCTATCCTTTTCCTATCTTTTTTCCTAGGTTTATGGGGGAATTCTCTTGTTCTCCATGAAGAATTGCTGTACTCAGTCCTGTGCCTGAGCTCGGGCTCTTCCTTAGCCAAAAATACCTTAGTAGTGCGATACTCAGCCTGTCTTCTATGGTTAGTTTTTAGCAAAGCTCCCTTGGAAATCTGTGCAAACTTTTCTAACAATTCGACCAGACTTATATTTGCATCGAATACTTTTAGTATTTTCTCCTTTAACCTCTCTCCATCCCTTCTCTCCGAAACATTTTCCAATACCTTGGTGGTAACCATAATATTGACCTGCTTAGATGTGTAAGCTGCCTCTTCATCGATATCGAACAATTTACTTTGGTATTTCCAAAGCCTATTCTTTAACTCCAAAATGAAATCAGTGAACGTCATGTCTCTGTCTCTTTGGCAGGTCATAAGCTGCAATAAGAGATCGAAGACGGTGTACTGATCGTCTGGTTGGAGGAAGATTCTTAATTGTAGTAAGAAATCCTCCAGCTTTACACACCTAGAAAAACTCGAATCTCGTAAAAGATAATGTCGGGCTTCCGAGTCTAACTTTGAAGAAATCATGGATTTAGCAAACGATATCTTTTGACTTTCGGTTAAGGGACCTAACATACATAGCCTCTCATGCAAAGTTGCCAAGAAATCATCATAACTAATTCCCTGCCAAATTTTGGTCTTTAAATTCATACCAAATAATTTTAATTCTTCAGGCACTTCTGGGAAGGCT
>JABUQX010135807.1:17500-55000 GCA_015478945.1 Trachelipus rathkii
TGCTTTATTATAATATATATATTATTATGGGAAATTATATATATATATATTATATATAGTATATATATATATATATATAACCCACAATCATATTATTATATATATTATATACTATATATATATTATATATATTATATATATTAATATATATATATTTATAATATAATAATATATATATACTATATATATATATAAATTACTTATATATATATATATATACTATATATATATATAATATATATATATATATATTATATATATATATACTATATATAATATATATATATCATGTAATATACAAAATTATCTTATTATATATAAATATTATTAATATAGTATATATCTATATATATTATAATATTATATATATATTAATATCTATTTTATATATAAATATAGTATATACTATATAATATATTATATATATACGTATATTATATATATAATATATACTATATAATATTATATAATTAATATATAATATTATAATATACAATATATATATAATATTTTATATATATATATATATTATATATATATATATATATATAAATATAGTATAATATTATATATAATATAATATTATATTATAATATATTATATTATATATATATATAATATATAATATATATGTATATATATACTAATATTATTATTATATTATATATATAATATATTATATATATATATAAATATATTAATATAAATATAAATATAATATATTATATATATTATATATATATATATATATTATTATATATATATATTTATATATTATATCATATTATATATATTATATATATTATATATATATATATATTTTATAATATATATATATATATATATATATAAGTATACTATAGTAATATTTATATAATATATATTATATATATATATATTTATAATTAATATATATATATTATATATATATATAATATATATATATAAATATATATATATATTATATATATATATATATTATATATATATATATATATAATATATATATATAATACGTTATATAAAATAATATATATAATATAATATTATATATATAGTATATATAATACTTGATATATATATATATAGGATTATATATATATAAATAACTATATATATATAGTATATATATATATACTACTATATAATATATATAATATATAGTTAATACCGCTGGCTAAATACTTTATATTATATATATATATATAATATATATATTATATACTATTATATATAAGCTATATATATATATATATATTCTAAGCGGCGGACGGCAGTGTCAGCGGCAATCCGCGTGCGCCCCCGGTTAGATAGTTCACCCGCGATACTGCTACGGTGCCCGTTATGTATCTATATACTATTATTTATAGTAAATATTACCCCACGATATAGTATATATATATAGATATATATATATATTATGTATATATATAAATATATGTATACTATATATATATACTATATAGTATATTACAGTATATTATATATAGTATATATCTGCGTTCAATGAAATATATTGACAGTTTATAGCATAATGTATATGTATGAAATAAATGTAAATGATAGTATAGTATATTAGTTATATATTGATATAAGTATATATATATATATATACTATATAATAATTATATAATTATATATATATAGTTAGTGATATAGTTATATATAATGTTAATGACAGTAATATTAGTATATATATATATATTATAGTAGGAGGGTAATATATAGCCTATCTATATATTAGGTTATATACAGTTATATTATACGGGTGATGTATTATATAATATATATTACCTATATATGTAATACGTTAGTATATAAATATACTATATATATTATATTTGTATATATATATTTATATATATATATATTATATATACTGTATATATAGTATATATATATATATATATATGTAGTATATATGTCAAAATTCCGTCCGGAATTATTATGACTGGGTTCCGACACTGGTATATCCCCATCACAATCCGATTGACCTTCTTGTATGTAAATTAAAACGCTAGTAGTTTTCCAAATTTATTCCCCATTCAAATAACATCAAAAGATAGTCACATGAACCTTTAAAAGGTAATCTTATGAACCATTAAAAGGTAGTCTTATGAACCTGTTTAAAAATACAGATAAAACAAAAAATATTATAGTTAAAATTTAGTAATTAGTAAAATATTATTATATTAGATAAATTAGTTTTTTACTTTAAACAATGAAAATTCAATATTTATATTTTCATGAATCTTACAGCAATAGCATATTAAGGCAAAATATTTATATATATATATATATATATATATATATATATATTATATATACTATATTATATATTATATATATAATATATATACGTATATATATCATGTTCCTGTTAGATATATTCAATAAAAATTTATTATATCAAATATATTACAAATTAAATGATTTATTTAAAAATATAAAACAATTATATAAAGTTATATTAGTATTACATTTGTTATTAATCTATTAAAGAAGTTATATTAAAGGCAATCTGACAAGGCCTTTAAATATTACAAATTTATTATTATAATATTATTATTATTACTATTTGTATTAATTGAATTATATCATATTATTTTTATTTTATTATTAATATTATATTATTATTATTATCATTATTATTATATTTATTGAATTATTATTTTATTATTATTATTATTATTTATTATTATTATTTGATTATTATTATTATATATTATTAATTGATACCAATTTGACAACTATTGTTGATATGCTGTTATGTTATTGTTATTGTTCTTTTCTTTAAAAAGAAAAACAACTTGTCATTGCCATCAATAGTCCATAATATGAATTAATAATTGCTTTTCAATTATGAAATTTACACTTCATGGTAAATAATTCATTAAATAACATTTTTATTACAATATGTATAATGAATTAAATGTCGATATTTACCTTGCTGTCGCAACAGAAACTTCCGAGTATGCATCCTATGCTTACATTTTGGGGCTGTTGTACCCGTCCTTCCTGTCTTTATGTGTATTTAATTATTCGATATTTTAAGGAAAAAAAAATAAAAAATGAAATAAAGTGTTTGCATAAATATACACAATTATATATAGTAACAGATGGAGAATTATATAGTATTATAACATATATATAGTTTTATCATAATTAGGTATTATATAATAATTTGAATATATTAGATCTATATATATATAGTATGTATTATAGTATATATATATATCTTATATACAGTATATGATATATATATATATAATCCTATATTATATATATATAATTATACTATATTATAATATATACGGTATATTATATATATTACTTATTATATTATATATATATATCTCAATATAATATTCAATATATATATATTTTGTTTCCCATGTTAAGTCACTATTAAATATATATTTTGACTTAGTTCATAGTCTTAGTTTCTAACTGAATACTATTTCAAAAGTCACAACACTGTTCCAGGAGCTAAAGTTGTGTATTCCCATGGTCCGTTAGTTCGCACTTAGTCAATGATCTAAATTGTAGCCCTTTATCAAACCTATTAGTCCCTGCGACTCTCTGCTTCCTTTCTCTCCTCCACGAGTATCTCTCTCTTCATCTCTGTTTCTCTCTGGGAAGTATCTTACAAGGGGTTTCGGATACAGTTGAATCATGCCACTTAAGATTTTAGGTTCGGGGTTGTTCTCATAGGGTTTTTACTTTGGGGTCTTTCGGGGAGCTCTTACGAAAATCAGTATCATGATTATTCCTTGTTGGTCGGAAAAGCGCAAAGCTAAGGTCAATTTAAAGAACATAAAAGTATGCGTATTGTGTTGCGAGGATTGATAAAGAGGCATGTTTTACCCAATATTATGATATCATGGTGCCGCTTGCAGTCTGGAGACACAAAACAGATGAAATTTCTCGAAAGGCCAAATAAGACTTAAATAAAATTAATGTCTTTTTTTTTCAATCTTCTATTATTGAGACATTATCTCCCTCCCGGAAATGAACCAAGGATGTTCTTAAAACGTGCATTTAATTCATCTTAATTAAAGCTAGAATATATAGTTTGATCATTTAATGCTAATGGTAGGTGAGCCAATAAATTTTTTGATAATAAACGAATAAATTTATATAAATGACTTCTTCCTAACTTGGTACTAAATTAATATGAATTAGTTTATTGCTTATAAACGACCAAATTTGTTTGAGTATTGTTTAGAGATTATTTATTAATCCTATGGTCTTCGTCTGGAATCAATTCCAGTGAATGTTAGTAAAAGAAAAGTGTTTTACGTCACAATGTAAGATGGGCAAATGATGACAAAAGGATTTTGTCTTTAACAGTACTGAGGTTAACAAAAATGTACACGAAGATACATTTTATAAAGTATTTAGCCTAGTGCTTAAAGATAAATTAAAACATTAGCAAATCACCATATCAAAAATACGTTGGGTCAATACCCAAGTAATTGAGAAAATATTAAAGAGCAGCATATTGTTGTGAAAGCATTAGTTGAAGTGGTTAATACATTTAACCATTTGGTAAACAATATAAGACAGCAAAGCGATGTTTGTAATTTGTATTTATACTGGTTAAAGGTAAAGTGTAAACCATTTGTTCTTTTTATTGTTGGAGTACGATATAATCATAGGGCGTACTGGTTAAATGTAAATTGTAAACCATTGTTAAAGAATGGTTTTCTGGACTGTATGACTGTAGTAGTGACAGTTTTTATATAGAAAAACTTGGTTACCTTGTTCCTTGGTTGAATGTAAAGCATGTTTATTGGTCGGTGGGTTATGTTAGTTATGTAAAATCGCCCTTTAAAAATTAAATATTAATTGAATCCTTTAGACGTTACATGAAAATATTTATATTTCATTGGTCGCCTTATGTGCCATACCCATTTAAATTAAAAGATTAATTTGTTGTGGGGGTTTGGGCGGGTTAGGGTTCATTGGCCTTTTTATCATAAAATTTATAATAAAATTATAAAGTCATTTAATTAATCGATGGAATGTAGGTTTTAAATTACAACTGTAAGTATTTTTATAATTATTAAATTATCTAATAATTATTAAACTAGTAATAAGTGAGATTATCAAATACAACTATTTTTAATTTTGTATTCTTCAAGTGCTTTAAAACAGCAAAAATAATTCTTAATTTTTTTGATTAGTTAATTTTAAACTAAAAATTTAAATGTCCATTAATAGTTTTATGTTTTCAAAAAGTAAGAATGCTTAGGCTAATAACTGAGTACTGGTGTGTTAACTTTATTAAAAAGTTAATTTTATATAATAAATAAAATAATAAAAGTAAAATTGAACCAATAAGGACTATTTCTAAGTATATTAGGTTCATTAAATATATTCTGGATTATGAATGAACATAAACATTTTGATTATAAATGATATTAAGAGTCAATGTTTCTTACTACTAAGAAAAAATTTCATTATACAGCATAAGGCTAATTCTTTAAGTTAAAACAAAATTAGAATGAATTAAAATTAGATTCTATATTTAATTAAAAAAACTAAAAAATTCTTAAACCTTGGCTGCGCACGCTGAGTCAGCGTTTGTCCGGCTCGTGCACAGGTAGAAATAGCACATCATTTATTTATCTTTCCGCTGTGTCAGTGCTGGGTCAGCGTTTGTATTTATTTTGCTTCCAGTGTATAGTTATATATATATGTATACAGATATAAATATATATATTTATCGTATTAATATATATATATATATTATTATATTATATATATATATATATATATTATATATAATATTATATATATATAGCCTGTATAATAATTTGTAAAAAATAAATCAAATAAATCCGCTTCCGATGAATTTACAAAATTTTTCCAATTTTGCCTATATTTATATATATATATATAATTTATATATAATATATATATATATATATATATATAAATTATTACTAATATATTATATTCTATATATATATTATATATATATATTTATATATATAAAGAAAGAGGACATGATGAAAATCCTTTCTGGCAGAGGGAGCAAGAAGTTAGAAGTAGATAAAATGAAGAAATTTTGTAAACATTGGGGTTGGGTAAGGGGATGGGGTAAGGGGAAGGAAAGAAAAGAAATTGATTGAGGGGCTCCCAAGTATAGAAGAAAGTCATTGGGATGGGGGATAAGGGGGATACAATGATAAAAATCCACCCAGCATCTAGAATAATAAGCCAAATTTTCAATAAAACCGAGCTTTGAAACATCTGCATGCTGATGGCGCTTGGTTCATACTAACTAGATTCGAAGGCGGGGCCAGGATTTATATGCTCAAACAGGTCTTAAAATTGCCAAAGGTCACAAGATAAATGTAGTATAACGTAAAATTAGAAAGAAAACCAAAGAGTTCATGGCTGAACTTCGTATAGAACGAATACGATTTATGACGACACATAGTCGGCATCAGTCCTTTAATCACAATTACGCGTGCCGACAACGTTGACGTCCTCAGCAGCGAAAGGGTTAATGTTTAAAAGTAAATTATAAATATGATTATATGATACAAATATAAAATAAAAAGTAATTCTAAGTAATGGTAACTTTATGAATTAAAAGTATCTCTGGAGTAATTGGTAACTTTATAAATGGTAACTTATAATTAAAAGAATTCTGCAATGTGTCTATTTATATTAAACAAAAAAAAATTTCTAACTAATCTATTTTTAAACAATTCTTTTAGATAAAATAAAAAAAGAAAAATAATGACCATGAAGTTACCGTTCCAAAAAAAAAAATTTTCCGATTTTTATCTTACATTTTTATTTAACGGAATAATTGGGGACCCTAGCGGGTAAAATAGAAAAAAATTTTTCCCCGTGAATATTCTATATAATCAAAATATAGAGAGAAAAAAAATGTAAAAACATACAAAAAAAATATGTAAGTTGTTTGTAATGAAAACTTAGCCTATTAAGATCAAAAGTTATGATACCCTGTGTAAAGTTTTTTATATTTTTTACAAAAATTTTTTTTTATATACAACATACTAATTAATGTTCTTAAAGTTAATTAGTATAATTCTAACTCGGTGATGTTTTCTAACACAACTAAATGAGTTCTTTGTAACTCTGATGGTATGAATCCTAAATTTATTCTTCCTTCTTTTTGTAACTCTTGAAGTTACAATCTGGATGTTGATACATTTTTTCTTTATTTATAATCCTTGGAGTTACAATCCTCGGACCTCGCCAAGATCTAATGAGGTTCTTTTGAAGAATCTTCAATCAAATGTATCTTTTTAAATTTCCTGATGATATTTGTAGAAATTATTTTTATTATGTTGTTTCAACTATCTATCTTATCTTCTAAAAAGTTTTCAGATGAAAGTGGCCACCATTCAACCTAGTCCTTTTGTCTGATAGATGATAGTGCTTGAAAGTACTCTTGTTTCAATGAACAGAGTTTCATGATCTAAGTTATAAAATTTTATTTTAATTCTATGAATTAAAAACATTTTAAAAATAAATTTAGTTAGGGTATAGGGTATCAAGTGAATCATTATTTACAAAAATATTGAAAAAAAAACATCATTACATGGTAAGATTGGAAGAGAAAGTTGTCCTCTCTTTATCTCTTTGTCCGCAATAATATTCAATTGTATTTTCTCTATATTAAATACGTAAACTATTTAGCTTATCCGCTTAGGATCACATGTTTTTATGTCATATGTCATCTGAAAAAATAATCATTTTCAAAGAACCAATTTCAAGTGTTCTTGATATGAGTTTTGTAAAATAGAAAATTTAATTAATTTAACGTTACATTTAATCAACTTATTTACAATAGACTGTGCTTTTCTTATTTTCTATAAGAAGGCACTTTAGTTTCAGGTAATTGGTGGAATTTACTGAGAATCTTATGGAGAACTGCTATGTTCAAATCTTCAGTTTTCAATTACTCAATTCTTCTATTCTCAATATTTTCATTTTTTCCACCTAAATTTTCAAGTTTCTAATTTTAAATTTACAAGTCTTCACTACCTCGGTTCATCAAATCTCTTAGTTACAATTCTGAGGTAGACTTTATGTACATTTTTTTATAACGAAGATTTTCTTTGCACAATTTTAGGCTTTCGTCCTATCAAGAAAAAAATATTTTAAGGAAAAAAAAAACAGGAATTATATTTTCCTAGAGTTGAATTCTGTCTTTTGGGTAGAATATTCAATATGTTTTCCTAATTAGAAATAGTTTATTCCTGTATTAAACCTTACTATTTGCTATTAATAACTTTAATGAATAAATTTTATTCCTAATGTTTTAACTTTCTTCTGTAAGTCTAGGTTTTGTCATCAATGGAGAGGCAGCAAGACTCTTTCCATACGGTCTTGGTATTCGTGACTTTCTCTTAAGCATTCTTCCGAACATTTCTAGACAATTTAAAGTTTTATTGTTTGGTTTCTGGTTACCTGAATCCAATAGCGTTCTTCACTAGAACAAAGATTGAAGTTTTGAGTGTTCTGTTTGCGCATATCAATTCAATTTTTTTTGCCAGGATAATCCGGTTGTTCTTTTCTAAATTTAACAACTCTTGCTAGTATCGTGTTTAAGCCAGCAGATGCTTAGTATCTGTTTGATGACATATGTTTGAAACATATGTTAGTATCTGTTTCTACAATGTTTCTTTTAAAGTCTTCACTTAAAATATATTAAATTTTCTATTATATTTTCTGCTAATTTTCTGTAAAATATGTATGGTTCTTTATCCTATACATATAATAAAATATATTTTTTAATGTAAAAAGCTAACATAATCTTCTGTAAAATATGTATGGTTCTCTATCCTATAATCATATATAAAATATATTTTTATTATATAAAAATATAAAGATATATTTTGAAACATATTTCTGCAATAAATATGAAACTATAAGCTATATGTGTTAATTTATTTTTCTGATAAATAACGTAGAAATTTTCATGTGTTTCTGTAACTGCTTTATTATAGCTATATTGTTATTTATTTTTCTGATAAATACACATATCTTCAATTGTGTTGCACAAAATATGAATCTTATAGCATATAACTTGTTAATTATTTTTTCTATAAATACCACATAATTTTCCAATGTGTTCGCTGTAATATCGAATTAAGCTTATAGTGGTGTTATTTTTTTTCTGATAAATACACATATTTCCATGTGTTTTCCTGTAATAATCTGTAAATTGAAAGATTTAATTTCTTTCTTGTTGTTCTGAGGCTCTTTACGAAAAATCAGTTTTATTATTAGTTCCAAATTCCTGAGTGTCTGAGAGAAGAAGGCATTTTCCACAGCAAATTTAAAACTTTACAGTTATAATTTTATATTCTGTTTTCCTTCCGATTTTCCAACTAAGTTATTAAAAGTTTCTTGCAGGTTTCTATCATAAATTTTATTCAATGAATAAACTTTTCACCATTGTCCTTGTCAGGATAAATTCCTGTTAGGATTGATGTTTCTAGGTCTGTTATTTTCCATTTTCGGGCTATCTTAACCCTTTACCATTTATGGCAATTCATTATTTATTAAAATAAAAACACAAGTGGTTTTTAAACACACTCTTCTGATTATTATGGCACTAATTATTCTTTCATTATGGAGAAATAGAAAACACAAGTGATTTTAAACACACCTTTCGACCCTTATGGCAGCAATTGGGCTTAAAATCAGAGTTCCTAATCTCCTTATTAACTGAAAAGTTACTTAACTAAATGTTATAAATTATATTGCCTAAAGAGGCTTTTCTTTAAACCTAAATGAAAAGTTTCATTACGTTTTCTAACTTATCGTCGAGTTTCTCAAAGGTAGCAACCAACGGTATATATTCCTTGTAAAATCTTCACTGCAGATTTACAATTCCTGTGTAGTTTACTAGAATTTCTGGCAAATAATTGGTCTATTCCTCTCAAACCCATGTTTGAAATTCCTAATTATTACCGAATTCTGAAAATAGTAAGGATTTTCTATCCTTTTTTTTCACAGATGAGATCTCGAATGATTCTGTATGTATTCTTCTAACAGAACTATTAAAAGTTTTGTATCCATATTGTTGTCCAAATTATCACAACTTCTGACCTTTAACTAACTTTTTCTGTGCTAGTATCTATAAAAGAACCTTTTTTCTGTTCTTTATATCTACCCCTATCTTCCTCTTAATCAAGGATAGGCCTGCTTGGTTTCCATTTAACTTTTCAGTGAAGTGTCCAGATTCATTTAGAAGCAAATTCTGTCTCCTATCTAGGGTCAAATGTTGTTTAAATTTTTGTAACTGGAAAACTTACTTTGAATGGTGAACAAAATGTAAATGTACTAGAGTTCTTGAAAGCTATCAATGAAGAAGTTCCTATCTAAAAAGGTGTCCAATTCTTTCTTTTGCAGGTTGTCTTCCTTGAATCGCAATCCAAGATGTCTTTTTAATCTTCATTTTGTTAATTTCTGATGTTATATTTTTCTTATCAGATATCTCTTCTGATAGTATGATCTCTTGAAACTTAAAACTAAAGAAAACTATTTATCTTTTCTTTAGAAACATCTGTTTCTAAATGTTAACCTAGGTTTCTTTTCCGGTGAAACTCTGAAGGTTTAACTGAATAACAATTCATTATTTTCTTTCTTTTGCTTATCCTATAAACTATGTAGGAATAAGAAAATATGTTATTTATTAATATTTGATTAATATATAATTAATAAATAAACATCTTTTATCAATGTTGCATGATTAAGCACCTATTTGTCTTATCATGCTTTTCTAAAATTTTATGGTTCATGGAATATTTCAAGAGATATTTCAGCTTCTTCTATAAATTGCAAACTGCCTATTTTATTCTCCTAAACCTTCTGCAAAAACTTTTGTCACATGAGCTTTTTTGAAAATTTATGAGAATAAAAATTATTAAGATGTAAGCTTTGATATCGCTTAAATTTCTTCGATGATTTGAGCAGTTTTTGCTAAACTCTTTGCAAAATTAGTGCAAAATGATGTCTGGTAATCTTAAACAAAAAACTGTTAATTCAAATTTATTTCCTAAAATATAAGGAAAATGAAAAAAAACTGTCATATAAGTTTTGTTTTCAAACTTCAACTTTTCTTCAAAGTTCTATTTTAAAATTTGCTAGAATAAAATATTATTCTAGTATTCTATCTAGATTTCTTGAATTTCAATTTTAAATCTAAGTACTTCACTATTCTTCTTATAATATTGAAGCGGTAATTAATTTCTTTGTCTTAAACCTTCTTTCAATTTAATACTTAAGTTGGATTATGTAAACCTCTTTTTTTCCTTAAGAGTTTATATTTGAAAAATATCAATTTCTTCTTAATATTTGTGCTTGATTAACTGTTCTTTTTATTCTTTTGAAAAAAGAACGTCCTTTTCTATTTAGTTTAAAAGTTTATATGAGGTTCTTCTTTTAGAAACCTCCTTTTTTTTCTAAAGGATTATCATTCTTATTAATCCGATATTTATTGGATATTAATTTTAAATTTAAAATTTCCATATTTACTCACATGAAATAATATGTTCTTGCTTTTTCTGGTCTGTTGGGGAAAGACATTGTTCTCATTATTAGTTCATATTGGTTATGGTGGAAATATATTATTATTAGCCTTACTTCATTTCTCAAATCAGAACAAGGAGTAAAATTTATTACAAAGTGCTAAGATAAACTTTTAGAGTCTACTTTTTTAACTCCTTTGGTCTAACATATAAATACTATTTTCCCACAAGATTTTGGCAAATTTTACTACGAATTATTAAAATCCTGGTATATATATATGAATATATTATATATATTATACTATATATATTATATATATATATATTATAGATATAATATATATATTATTTATGATATTTATTATATATTATATAGTATATACTAGAGAATCTATATATATATATATATATATATATATATATATATATATATATATATATATATATATATATATATATATATATGTGTGTTTGTTTTTTTTTTTTTGGTATGTTATTTTTTTTTGTGCGTTAGCAGTGTGAGCACATTTAGAAAATTTTGAATTTTTGTAGAAGACATGATTGCGGACTTCATGCGCCTAACAAAGTAACTTTTGTTGTCAAACAATATATTTTATAATTGTTTTATGTAAAACTATTATAACAATGGCTTCTAATGCTGAATTTGTAGAATTATACAAATCACTGGGTCTATCGGGTAAGGAACTTGTTGCTGCATTAAAAGATAAGATGGCTCAAGAAACTGCGCGCGAACAACAGAAGATAGCGGCTGATTTTCTAAAAATATTTAAATCTAAAGAAATTTATTAGAGGATGGGTAATTATCTGTCTGTTATATCCATCTTCTTTTCTTCATTAATATTACAGTTTTATTTATTTTTTTTAAAAAAAGACAATATTGTTGTTCTCCTCTCAAGAGAATGTTTTCTCAATACTATTTTTTATCACATTAAATAAAAATGAGTTAATTTCTTAAATGTAATTGTACTATTATTTTTTATCATTTGTACTTGTTTTACACACTGTGTTATTTTGTTTTGACCAAGGAGAAGGTTCTGACCTATCTTCCTTGTTTAAATATTCCTATATTCTTTGATTGTTGTTGGGAGGAGGTGTATTCCACATCTTCCTCTCCAAATACTTCTATAACTACAACTGTGTCTTCTGGTTCTTCTTCAATTATCTCTACGATTGGAGTTAATATAGAATATTCTAGCTCTTGCACCTCTGAATCATCAAAACTATTTGGAATATTCTTCTATATCCCGAACCATCATTTTCATGAAATGGTCTAAAGGGGTTCATGTAGGAAGTTCGTTTCGAATGGAGCCTCCGTATAGAAGATTACATCTAGTTGTTGTTCGGCGTTGTCTAGTTCCGTGACAAAATATCGGCTTTCAATATTCCTAATTAGATATGGAAACATAGTTGATTCATTAAATCAATAGCTTCTACTGAAAGAATTTATCTTGAGTAACAGTAATCTATGATGTTTCATGATAATCTTAGAATGATCATTTTCATGAATGCGCATGAGCGTGGCTCTAGGACGCGGTCATTATCCAAACTACACAGCTTCTATTCGTACTTTACGGTTAGCGCATTATCTGCACATCTTGTCTATACTATGAATCTTGTTACCACCCTCAGAAGAATCATCTATTATTTTATCTCTTGAAGGAGATATTGATTAAAAGGATTTCATTACATCGTCATTATCTTCTGATGAAGATATTATTTCATAAGGCAAGTAACGTGTACCTTCCCATTTCAAAAATTATGCAAGAAAATATTCTGTCTGGGCATTCTAATCGTTAGAAATACCGCATATATAGTCATGGTTTCTACGTAAAACTGTTACTCCGAGCGCACTATACTACACAAAGTAAAGTGCTATTGAATCTTCTAAGTCTTTCTTCGTATAACAATCTAAAAATTTTTCTGATATTTCATATAATAACCAACAAATCATTTAGTCTCTTGGGACGCGCCGTACTATCTATTAAACGGAGAGCTACGTCGACACTAAACGATAGTCCACTAAATTACTTGGCACCCAGGGAGGTATCCACAATGTACTATGACACCTTCTCGGTAAGAAAATTATACACCCAGGGATCATCATATGAGCATTGAGACAGGCGTCTAGCAGTCGAGACTTAATGAACAACACTTACATCTTATATGCCGAGTATGTAGGAAGTCTGTGCGGAATAGCAGGAGGTTTGGTAAATTCTTCAGTTAACACGCGTCGTTTTTCCATTTTATCTAAAGTTAAGAATACAAGACCACAGGTAGTAGCTGTCGCTTTGTTATCCCTCGCTGGTAGAAACTTGGTTTCATTCATGCGAGGGGGCCAGGAGTCATTTATTATATTCCTCATTAGCATTTCTTCCTCAAAGTCCTTTTGTTCATTTTCTACCGCGAGGACGGACAGCGAGGCGCTGTAGACTTCTTTCGTCTTTTTCTCGATCTTCACTACCACCTTTTATGGAAGAAATTTTAAATTTAAATAAAGTACGGTTAATTTTCATTGAAGGTTGTGAGAAGCGAAAAATAATACCTAATAATCTTTTTACTAACTATTTTGTTTAAAGTCTCAGGCTGCTCTTTGCGAGAGGTCATATCAAGAATGAACTTTCTCTTCTCGTAAACTAATTTGCAGAGTTCCTTTTTATTTAGATCTACACGGCAGGAGGTACTGATCGAGATTCTTTTGTGGAGGGCAGAATTTTCACATCAGGAGGTAAGTAAGTTTCTAATAATTAAGAACTATCAGAATCATATTTTATCTCTATTTCCCATACGCAAACTCGCATAACTTGAATTTGCATGCTATCTTTGTGGTTGCACTATAACATCTTTCCTATGATTTTCTGGTTCTCAAACCCTTGCTCGCAGGATAATCTGGCCGTGGTCTGCAATATAAAAAATTACATCATTTCTCTATTGACAGAGTTACATTTTGCGAACTGTAAATCAACTTATTGTTCACCACCAAGTTTTCGTCTAGCTCATTCTATGTTGAATCTTTCTACTGCGTTATTATCATCACGGGGAACAGATTAGTCATGCAAGCGCTTCTTTTACACGAGTAACTCACCAATAGCGGTCAACATTAAAGCAGTATTATACACTTTACTTATTCAACAGAGAATATGAGAATGATCTAAATATCAGAGAGGGAAAAGGTAGTAATAACGTAGAGATGTATTACTTTCAAACTCGAATCATTTAACCAACAAAAAACATTAAGTGATTTAAAAATTGTAATTAACTAAAATATGTAATATTAAGTGCTTTATTCTTAGATTCACTTTAACTCTTTTAAATTAATATTGTCATAAGTGCCTAAAGATCGATTTCATTTAATTAATAACCTGCTCACGCTAATATACGTAGGCACTGTTACCTTATCTTAATTTTAATTATAAAAAACAGAAATAAAAAAAATGACAAATATTAGTCATAAAATATAATTAATTTAATTTACACAATTTATGTCAATTACTTTGTTATTAACTTTCTAAGTTCACAAAGATTTAAACTCTTCCTAATGGTCTTTTTTTTTTATTTTAAACGCTAATCAATTTGATCCACCAAATGGATCTCTTTTACCCGCCTGGGAATGCTTTTTTTGTAGTTGGCAAGTTAAGAGGGTCATTCACTGAACCTCAAATTCATAGTATTTCTTTTAAGATTTGAATCACTGCTGTTATACTGCTGTCATTGCCTGCCCGTCAGACTGCCCACCAATTCAAAGCAATTAATTCATGCCACTGTTACCTGGGCTCAATTAAAATGACGCCGTAACTTAAATACACAATAATATAAAGTAATTTTACTGAGTTGATAAAAAGAGAATGGAGAAATATAAAGCGTATTTAAACGAAGAGTTTTTTAAAAAAAAGATATAAAAGCATAATATTTCGTTCTAGTCCTCAGCGCTCATCACAATATGTTGTTCTCTTATTGTTCTACTCCACCACTGAAGATAGAGAATATTTTTCGCGAAGGTGCTCTAAATTTGATAATGAACGTTTTCTTATATTAGTTTGTTCTGTAACTAATAAGATAGTAGGGCTTTATTTATGCGCTTTACGTCAGGTAGCAGCCGCTGCCAATCAATATAAAGGATCCGATTCTTCAATGGTTTTACCAATTCTGCTCTAGCCTTCTTCTCCTTGAGCCTATCTTGTTAACGCGCTGGCTGAGTGACTATACTAGTCTGTGTCCTTACATGGTATAATACGTATCTTGTCAAAGGACGCGGAAGGCGTCAGTAATTCCACGTTGGATTACAAGTGACTTTTGAATCTTCTAACACAGGTAGATTCTAAGGGGAGAAGAAGAGGTTTGATCTCATTGAAATATCTTCTTATGCACAAGTTGGAGATGCAGTTAGCTATACCGCCCTCGAATTTAGCTATGTTCAAATTCTGTGCTTTGTTGTAGAATCTTGTGCTAAAACGCTTGGTTGTTATATGGCCGGGCACACCATTATAATCAAGTATCATACATGTTCACCTGAATACCCAAACTTGGCTACAAGATTTTCAGTTTGCCACTTCGTCTACGGACACCATTAATTCTGCTGTTCTATATGAACAAATTTCTCGTCTTGTGTTCAGTAGAACACATGCTTTCTAGATATAACTGTGTAATGAGCACACTATACTATTTCTTCGGTGTACAAGACTTTCTTTTGATAAAAATATTGTGAGTTCTTGAATGGGTCAAAGGATTAGAGAACAATATATTTCCTAGTGTCGGTCATGGGTCATTCAGTTTGACCTTTTTGTCTGTTCTGGTGACCTTTTGACCTTTTTGTCTTTCTATAGGAGGTAACTTTTCTAACTTTAAATATATTATTTCGTTAAAATATCGATACTTCAATAAATTAAATAAAACACATCCAAGCACTTCGAGGAAAAGAAGCACAAAAAGAACAAGAAATTGAGTACTTATCAGGAATCTCACCACCAAGAAACACAACAAAAAAGGCCATTCCTTCAAATGGACCGTATAGTTTTGCGCACAAGGTCTTACGAAAATTAAAGACACGAGAATAAAAAAAGAACGAAATTGGCGAGAATCTCGAGTCTTTTTTTCAATACCTTTTGCGTGTAAGAGCGGAGAGTAATAAACACGAGCTACTTATTCCTTTCTCTTTGACAGTACAACAGAATTCATTCAAAAAAAAAGGTTAAACGCAGTAGAAAAATATTATAGAGGAGATGATGTTTAACATCCCGGGTTAACGATATAAGTTTAAATAATTATGGTAATTTTAAAGCGAAAAAATAATTAAATAAAATGCATAATACACAAAAAAAACAAAAGATAAATATATATATATAATATAATATATATATTATATATATATTATATTATCTATATATATAATATATATATATACTATAATATATATATAATATATTTATAATAAGTAGCCGTTACTGCACGTCCAGCCTGATAACTATTGGGCAAATAATCTGGCTCTGGGTAAATTAGGGGTGGTACTTACTTATTATATTTATACTCGGATAAGTATGATTGAGGTCTTTAGCCACTACTTAGTAATATATAATCGAGATTATATCCTTCGCTATAGTACTAAAATACCGTATCTAGGTCATTAAAGTTCTACGGGGTAGTGACAGGGCTCAGCCCGGGCATGCAGGGCACGTTATGGAATTTGTAGATGTTGTCTTGAGTGGAATAGGCCGTAGGTGAGGCAAGGAGAACGAGCGAGCAAATGAGGAGCGACTGAATGGGCTCCAGACTAGACTGACAGCAATGTGAATGTCTATGTCAGCTGCATTTTTTTACTGCGTCATTTTGGGTACGAGTTCTTTCTGGTGCCGTACTGTTGCGACGTCTTCTCGTCCTACGTTGCGGCAGCTCAATTGGTTCCTTCTCAAGTGGGCCCATCAGTTTCGTGGATTACTTCCTTCTGCTTCTGTCGGCGGAGCACCAGAAGACTGCAACGCGACAGAGCGTAGAATGAGTTCTGCTGACTTATTGCGACATCATCCATTCCTTGCGCTTCACGTTCTCGTTATTCTATTTTCACTGATATCTGCTTCTAGTTATCGTCTTGGTGTGTACGACTCACTCAGGCTGGAACGGGAAGGAACTAGTGCTTGTGCACAGACAGAGTCATGACCTCGCATGTACTACAGAACGTAAATAGACACCTCTCAGCAATGGGCGAGGCCCGGCGCGAAAGCAGCAACTCAACACACACAAACACAATTTTTTCCTATAAAACATCAGTGCCAACAGCAAACTATTCACTTACGAAGAGACTTTAAAAAACATGAGACTTTTATTTATGTTTCATAAGATTTTACTGAGATGCGATCTACTAGTGAGGTAAAATGCGTAATCTATAGATGAGGGCATTTCGTAGAAACGTACTATCTTTCTACGAAGTCTGATCTATAAGGTCCTTTAGAGTCTTTTAGACAGAGGTAAAAGAGAAATATGACTTTAATTACTTTTTACATGTAACTCTTCCTCTGAACTTTCTTATTTTTCTAGTTAGGTTGTTGCATGTTCATTTTTTCCTTATGTTAATTATTGTTTTCTAATCACAGCTCACTCCCGTCACTTGCAGGTAGAGCAATTCCAACATAAACAAGTGCGTTATGCAATCCCGAGAATGGGCGTATTTGGTTTTAAATATTATTCTTTTTTGAATGGAACTCTTGTGCGTTTAATCAAAGAGAAAGAGAAACAAAAGAAAAAAAGAGCATAACCCACAACACTAGGTGTTTGTTGATTTTTGTTAAGTCTCCCTGGTAAACAGACATTACTAACAGATAACTCCTCTATACCGTATTACTCAGGGCGCATCTAACGATAAATCTAGAGCGCTCAAGCTTAGATATTGTTATAAACTGCTTGTTTTTTTTATTTTCTATCTATCTTATATTCAGTTACAATAAAAGTGGCCTTTTTCGGTAGATGTTGTGTGGTGGAAGTGTGTACTCATTCCTGGACTCTACCCTAGATTGGGTCGGGTGGCTGTATAAGCTATCTAAGTCCACATGTGGGGTGAAGCGCTTTTCTGCATAAACGCACAATAAAAAACATTTAGCGGTTCTTGTTTGGTAAAAAGGCTAATCTGGATTGTTACCCTCTCGCAATTATATCAAAGAATGTTTAATTATTACTTATTAAACATTATCATGATCGTACCAAGGCATGGTAAATTCACGACTTTCTACCGGGTATATTATACAATAAAACAGTACTACCGGGAGTAAATATCGGTATTACGTTTACTTTTGTGGTTTCCTATTCGCTACCGTTCTACTTTGCCTATAGTACATTTACTTATTTTATAAATATGGAAAGAAAAGCTCTGGGTTTTGTATAAAAAATATACTTTATATGTAAGTATACTACCTTACAATTAGGGAATTCTGGTTGAAATTCAGTGAGGTTTACCCTCCACTGGAAACAAAGGTTCGTCTGCTGAAGGGGTTGTTGACCTATGTGTTTTATCAGAAGATTCTAGGTGCGTATGGGTCAAATATCTCTCCTTTGTTTCCTCACGAGCCTCGAATCTTGAAGTCAATAAAATGCCACGTCTTGGAGCTAATTACAGGAGAAGATATGACCATTACATCCGCAAGTCAAGTTGTCGCCAGTGTGGTCAAAAGTTCCGTCCGGAATTATTATGACTGGGTTCCGACACTGGTATATCCCCATCACAATCCGATTGACCTTCTTGTATGTAAAGTAAAACGCTAGTAGTTTTCCAAATTTATTCCCCATTCAAATAACATCAAAAGATAGTCACATGAACCTTTAAAAGGTAGTTTTATTGACCTGTTTAAAAATATTCAGCTAAAACAAAAAAAACTATTATAGTATAAATATATAAAATAATCATATATTTTTTAGTATTATAAATATTATTATATTTGATACAATTAGTTTTTTTACTTTAAAACAATGAGAATCAATATTTAATATTTTCCTGAATCTCAGCAAATAGCATATTAAGGCAAAATATATATAATATATATATATATTAATATAATAATATATATAGTAATTATAATATATATATATATATTATTATATTATCTTATTTTAATATAATATATATATAATATTATATATATATTATATATTATATATAATATAGTATATTATATATATATATATATATAATTTCATGATCATTCAATATATTCATAAAATTATATTTATATCACATTGTTAAAAAATACATAGAATATATTATAGAAAAATTAAAAACAATTATATAAAAATAATATTAAATTACATTTTAATTAATTATTATAAGAAGTAAAAAGGAAATCTGACAAAGCCTTTAATATTACAATTTATTATTATTATTATTATTATTATTATTATTATTATTATTATTATTATTATCATTATTATTATTATTATTAATTATTATTATTATTATTATTATTTTTATTATTATTATTATTATTTATTATTATTATTATTATTATTATTATTATTATTATTATTATTATTATTATTATTATTATTATTATTATTATTATTATTATTATTATTATTATTAGTTATTATATTATTAATTGATACCTTGACAATATTGTTGGATTGTTATTGTTATTGTTATTGTTATTGTTATTATTTTTCTAAACAAAACAACACTTGTCATTGCCATCAATAGTCATAATATGAATAATAATTGTTTTTCATTATAAATTATCATTATGTAAATGATCATTAATAACATTTTTATTAAAATTATTATAATAATTAAATGTCGATAATTTACCTTTGCTTCGCAACCAGAATTTCCGAGTATCAGCCTATGTTACATTTTGGGCTGTTATTGGTCTTTCCTGTCTTTTGTTTTAATTATTATATTTAAAGAAAAAAAACATAAAAAATGAAAATAATATACATTAAAATATAACAATATATATATATATATAAGATCATATACATATATATATATATATATATATATATATATATATATATATATATATATATATATATATATATATATATATATATATACTCAATATATATTCAAAGCATCAAGTTTTTTCCCCAATGTTAAGTAACTATTTAAATAATATTTTGGAACTCTTTAAGTATTTTTTCTAAACTGAATCCTATTTCAAAAGTCACAACTGTTCCAAGCCTAAAGCTTGTTATTCCCTGGTCCCTTAGTTCCAACTAGTAATGATTCTAAGATTGTAAGCCTTTATAAAACCTATTAGTCCCTCACTCTCTTTTCCTTTCTCCCTCCACGATCTCTCTCTTTCTCTGTTTCTCTCTGGGGAGTATCTTAAAAAGGGGTTTCGGGGATACAGTGAATCATCCCTTAGATTTTAGGTTCGGGGTTGTTCTCATAGGGTTTTTACTTTGGGGTCTTTCGGGGAGTCTTACGAAAATCATATCATATTTTCTTGTTGGTCGGAAAGCGCAAAGCTAAGCTTTAAAGAACATAAAAGTGTTCAGATTGATAAACAATGTTACAGTTTTAAGAAACCATCCTGGTTCAATTTCCGGGAGTGGAGATAATGTTGCAATAATAGAATATTGAAATAAAAGACATTAAATTTTATTTAAGTCTATTTAGCACTTCAAAATTTCATCTTGTTTTGGTCTCCAGGACTCAATCGGCACCATGATATCATAATATTGGGTAACATTGTTTATCAATCTGAACACTTTTATGTTCTTTAAAGCTTAGCTTTGCGCTTTCCGACCAACAAGAAAATATGATATGATTTTCGTAAGACTCCCCGAAAGACCCCAAAGTAAAAACCCTATGAGAACAACCCCGAACCTAAAATCTAAGGGATGATTCACTGTATCCCCGAAACCCCTTTTTAAGATACTCCCCAGAGAGAAACAGAGAAAGAGAGAGATCGTGGAGGGAGAAAGGAAAAGAGAGTGAGGGACTAATAGGTTTTATAAAGGCTTACAATCTTAGAATCATTACTAGTTGGAACTAAGGGACCAGGGAATAACAAGCTTTAGGCTTGGAACAGTTGTGACTTTTGAAATAGGATTCAGTTTAGAAAAAATACTTAAAGAGTTCCAAAATATTATTTAAATAGTTACTTAACATTGGGGAAAAAACTTGATAAAATATTATTATATTGAATATTATAATATTATTTGAATATATATTATAATATATATATATAATATATACTACCGTATAGAGGCAGGCGCCACGCCCCGTTTCTATCTATTTATATATATAATATATATATATGTAATGTGCATCTTATATTATAATAATACTTGTATGATTTAATGTATATTATTTTCATTTTTTATGTTGTTTTTTCTTAAATAACATAATTAAAACAAAAGACAGGAAAAAACCAATAACAGCCCAAAATGTAACATAGGCTGAAACTCGGAAATTCTGGTTGCGAAAGCAAAGGTAAATTCCTCGACATTTAATATTATCATAATAATTTTATAAAAATGTTATTAATGATTATTTACATAATGATAATTTATAATGAAAACAATTATTATTCATATTATGACTATTGATGGCAATGACAAACGTGGTTCGTTTGTTTAGAAACTAATAACAATATACATTAAACAAGTAAACAATACCAACAATATTGTCAATGGTATACAATAATTAATAATAAATAATAATAATAAAATAATAATAATAATAATAATAATATAATAATAATAATAATATAATAATAATAATAATAATAATAATAATAATAATAATAATAAAATAATAATAATAATATAATAATAATAATAATTAATAAAATAATTAATAATAATAATAAATGATAATAATAATAATAATATAATAGTATAATAATAATAATAATAATAATAATTGTATATTAAGCTTTGTCAGATTTCCTTAATTATACTTCTTTAATAATTAATAAAAATGTAATTATAATATAATTTTTATATAATTGTTTTATAATTTTTATAATATAATTCTATGTAATTTTTAATATATTATTGTTACTAGAATTTATGAAGAAATTTTAAAGATATGACCTATATATATATTCTATATATATATATTATAGTCTATATATACTATATATATATTAGTATATATATATAATATATATATATAAACAATATATATATATATATATTGATATAATAATTAATTGTATATATAAATAAATATATTTTAGAATGGATATATCTAAAAGAATTGCCCTTAAATTGGCAATTGCCTGTAAAGATCATGAAAATATAAATATTGAATTTTCATTGTTTAAAGTAAAAAACTAATTTATCTAATATAATAATATTTTACTAATTACTAAATTTTAACTAAATGATTATTTATATATATTTATACTATAATATTTTTTTTTGTTTTATCTGTATTTTTAAACAGGTTCATAAAACTACCTTTTAAAGGTTCATGTGACTATCTTTTGATGTTATTTGAATGGGGAATAAATTTGGAAAACTACTAGCGTTTTTATTTACATACAAGAAGGTCAATCGGATTGTGATGGGGATATACCAGTGTCGGAACCCAGTCATAATAATTCCGGACGGAACTTTTGACCACACTGGCGACAACTTGACTTGCGGATGTAATGGTCATATCTTCTCCTGTAATTAGCTCCAAGACGTGGCATTTTATCGACTTCAAGATTCGAGGCTCGTGAGGAAACAAAGGAGAGATATTTGACCCATACGCACCTAGAATCTTCTGATAAAACACATAGGTCAACAACCCCTTCAGCAGACGAACCTTTGTTTCCAGTGGAGGGTAAACCTCAACTGCAGGTGAGAGCCGAATCCATTTGTAAGGTAAGTAAGCTTACAATAAAGTATTTTTATACAACAGACACTACTAAAAAATAAAGTAACGTAGAATAGGAAATAATTATACAAAATGGTATATGTCTTGATATTATCGTGAGATTTTACCATGCGTTATACTTCTTTCCAAATTCGATTAAATTTTTCATCACAAATATAGTGTTTTAAAAAAAGCAAATGTTATTGCTTTTAAAAGCTACAAGAAAAGCTTTAAAACAAATTGGTGACAGATAAAATTCACCATAAGGCCATTAGAAAAAAGGCCACTTTATTTTTTATTACTGTTTAAAGTGTGAAAATAAAAAGACAAGACTTTAATCATCTGAGGTTAGATTTTTTTTAATATATAGAGAATATTTTAAATTTTTAGAGAAAAAATCAAAAACTATTGTTGTTATTTTTTTTTTTTTTTTTTTTTTTTAAAAAAAAAATTATAAAAAAATATAATATAAAAAAACCATTTTATTTTCATTTTTTTTTATTTATTGTTCCAGTGGGAAGTTTTTTTTAAAATATACATAGAAAAAATGAAATCAACACCTTTAAAATCAATTAATTAAAAAATAATTAATTTTTTTTTTATTCTTCTAAAATATAAAGGGGACTTAGAGAATCAGACTTGTGAAAAAAGTTTTACTAAATTATCATAATTAACGCAATTATAGCCTTAGATAGATTAGTAAAATCTAAAAATAGTAACAGAAATGCATAAATAAAATCGTAAAATAGATGATAAGAAAAAAGTGTGTTTGTATGAATGTTCTATTTACGTTTGTAGTTGAATGGAGTTCAATTTAAAAAACGTCAGCAAATCGTAAAAAATATAGTATTCATTCAACTCGAAGTGAATGGGTGTAAGTTGTAAACTTAGCTCAGCATTTTTCGAGAGAAGCAGGAAGTAAACAAAGACAGCATTGAGAAGGACATTGACGCAGTGCCAGTCACAAGGATGTCCCAATGACCGATAAAAAAATCGTGAACTTGACTTCATTCCTTCGTTTTTGCAAAGCTTGTCGGCTTATATTGGTGTGGGCTCTTGTATACGCTTTCCCCCCAGACACACATACATTATATATAATATAAGTATAATATAATATATATTATTATTATAGTTTATATATATTATAATTTATTTCAATTAATAATATAATTATATAGAAAAAATATTTGGTTTCTATAACTCTATTTATTAATATATAATATATATATATACTATATATATATATATATATATATATATATATTTATCTTTTTGTTTCTTTTTAATTATGCATTTTATTAATTATTTTTTCGCTAAAATTACATAATTACGTATCAAAAACTTATATCGTAACCCGTAGAATATATAAAGGTTAAATTTTTTTTGAAAATCGTAAGGTCAAACAGAAAATGACCTTTTACTCCTAGAAAATTTGAAAAAATAGAAATTTCGAATATTTCGTTTTTTTTTTTTGTTTTTTTTTTTAGTGTGGCAAAAACGCCAAAGTGTTTTTTTGTTTTTTTTTGTGATTTTTAAAAAAAAATTGTGTTTTTTTTTATTAATTAAATAAAAGTGTTTTTTTTTTATTTAATTATTGAAGTTTCGTGATTTAACGAATATAAAAGTTTTAAAGTTAGAAAAGACCTTATAGAAAGACAAAAAGGTCAAAAGGTCACCAGAACAGACAAAAAGGTCAAAAGGTCACAGAACACAGAAATTGTTCTATTTTTGACCCCAGAACACAAAATTTGTTCTAGTTGAACACCAGAAAATTGTTCTAATAGAACACAGGTCATTAGAAAACATGTTCTACTGAACACAAGAACAGAGAAAATTTGTTCTATAGAACACAGAATTTTAATGTTCTAATTGAACAAAATTTGTAGAAATTCAGTGACATAAACCTTAGATGGTTCTATATACAATACCAAACTTTTTAGAAAATTGTTTAAAACAACAGAATTTGAAAAATAAAATTCATATTAATAACTGATTCCAAATTAGAAAATATTTAATAGAGACAAATATAGAACCAAATTTAGAAAAGAATCAAAATGAACATTCTCAGCAGCAAACTAGAATTATAGTTCACCTTTGACAAGAAGAACATTAGAACAGACAAAGGTCACAGTTCACCTTTAACAGATAAGGTCAAGAAAGATGACCTATAACATTTGAAGAACATATCCTTTTTTAATCAGTATACTAAGGGATAATAAACATACTATCTTATTAGTTACAGATAACAAACTAATTAAGAAAACTTCATTATCAAATTAGAACATTGGAAAAATATTCTATCTTTATAGAACAATAAAGAACACTTATTGTAAACAAGACTTAAGAAAATATTTTATATTTTTTAAAAAATATTTTCGTTAAAATAGTTTATATTTAATATTTTATAACAGAAAATATTAAGTGATTAGAAACTTCATTTAATTTAGTTAAGTGATTAATTAATTTTTTAATTGTGATTGACAATACAATTAACAGTGATTTAATATTTAAAAATATTTAATATTCAATAATATTTAAATATGAACTCAAAAAATTTGGTAAAGAGCATCTTTGTTGATAATGATGGTTTTAAATAAAAAAGACATCAGAATTTAAATCTTTGTGAACTTAGAAAAGTTAATAACAAAGTGATTTAAATTTTTAAATTAAAATTTTTTTTTAATTTAATTTTTTATTTTTTTTTAAATTAAAATTAAGTAAGGTAAACATTCGTAATTAAATATTATTAATAATCGATCTTAATGAACAATATTAATTAAAATAAAGTGATTAAAATAAACACTTATAATATTTTAATTAATTACAATTTTTAAAATCACTTAATGTTTTTTTTTGTGTTGAAATATTCGAGTTTAAAGAAAACTCTATATATATTTCCTTGAAAAACATAGAAATACTTTGAAAAGAAAGTAGAAACAGTGACAGTATCGGTATACTGTAAAAGACTTAGAAAATTGTGATAATAAAAGCAGTAGAAAATGCTACAGATAACAGAGAAAACTTGTGAACAATAAGATTGGTTGAAAATTTCATAGAAATTTAATTGCAGAAAATATTGAGCAATTTTGAGAACCAGAAAAATCATAGAAAACTTATGGAACCATAAGAGATAAATCAATTAAGGATGCATTATCTATGGAAAAAATATTTTCTGATTAGTTTCTTATATTATTAGAAACTTCTTTTGATTAAAATTCTTCAAAGAATTTGATAGTACATTCCTTGAAGACATAAAAAATAAACTTCAAATAGTTTACAGAAAAAAGTTCATTCTTTAGAGACTTACATTGAAGATGAACTTTAAACAAAATTTTTAAAAAATAAATAGGAATATTTATTCCTTCTAACCTAAATAAATTAATAGATTATAATTAAAACTCCACTACCATGAAGGGGGATAGTGAAGATAGAGAAAAAGACGAAAGAATGTTACAGCGACTCGCTTCTATGTATACCAACATTGAGGAAGCTATAGATTATTACTCCTGGCTTCATAATGAACCAAGTTTCCTACCAGAGGAACAAACAAGAACTACTTCTAGCAACAGAAATAATGGAGATACTGTTACTGAAGAACAATATTCCTACAGACTTCCTACTATACCTTGGATAATCGATAGAACCGTCTCAACAGATGGAGATATGGGTTATATTTTTACAGAATGTCATAGTGACATGTATACCCCTGTCAATAATTTTAGTGTATATCGTATGCAAGGCGCTCCTTTAGAATTACGGCCAAGAGGATAATAATGGAATTTGGTTTTGGTTTATGATATGGAAATTATCAGAATTTAGATTTTTATTAAGCGCAAGAAGACTTTAGAAGATATAAACTAGTACATCTTTATCTATTGTTAGAATGGCTGAGAACGTCAGTAAACGCAAAACTGACTATATTCTATGGGTATTTCTACACGAATTATGATACCCTCAGCAGAATTATCTTCACTAATGGTCTGAAATGTGAGGATCATACTTACCTGTGGCCCTTTATGAATTATACTTCTTCATCAGAAGTTGATCGATGTTAATGAATTCCTTTATTCAATTTAATCTCCTCGAGATACAGATTAGTAAAATATTTCTTCTGAGGGATCAAATAAGAGACAAGCCCCATATTGCAAATCCCTCATCAGGAGGCGTCTATAGTTGATAATGACCTCCTGAGAAACCTTCAAAAACCATTTCATGAATACTGTATCATCAAAGATATACTGAAAATCATAATTACTTGTACTCTATATGAAAATTCTTCATTAGAAGCTATTGATTTAATGAATCACTATGTTCCATTATCTAATTTAGGAGATATTGAAAGTGATATTTCTGTCGAGGGAACTAGACAACGCCAAACACTTATGAATCATTTATACGGAGGCTCCATTGAAAACGAACTCCTAATGAACCCTTTAGACCATTTCATGAATAATGATGGTTCGGATATAGAAGAATATCCATATAGTTTTGATGATTCAGAGGTGCAAGAGCTAGAATATTCTATATTAACTCCAATCGTAGAGATAAATTGAAGAAGAAACCAGAAGACACAGTTGAGTTATAGAGTATTTGGTAGAGAAGATGTGAATAACCTCCTCCACACAATCAAAGAATATAAGGAATATTAAATCAAGGAAGATAGGTCGAACTTCTCCTTGGTCACAAACAAAACACGTGTGTAATAACAGTACAAATGTATAAAAAATAATAGTATCAATTACATTTAAGAAATTAACTTATTTTTATTTATGTGCATTAAAAATAGTACTTGAGAAACATTCTCTTGAGAGGTAGAACAACATAATATTGTCTTTTTTAAAAAATTATAACCTGTAAGTTATGAAAGAAAAGTAAGATGGATATAATCAGACATGATTATTACCCATTCCTCTAATAAATTTCTTTCGATTTATATTTTTATGAAATTCAGCACGCTATCTATCTGTGTTCGCGCGTCTTCTTGAGCCATCTTATCTTTTAATGCAGCAACAAGTTCCTTACCCGATAGACCCAGTGATTTGTATAATTCTACAAATTTCAGCAATTAGAAGCCAGTTGTTTATATATAGTTTAATTAAAACAATTATTAAAATATATTCTTCACTTGTCACTTCTTAGCGCATGAATCGCAATCATGTTTTCTACAAAAAATTCAAATAATTTTCTAAATTTGCTCACCTGATATTACGCAGGAACAAATTTCCCTCTACCCAACCCCAAAAAAAAAAAACCACAAGAAATTTAAAATTATAAATAATAAATTATATATATAATATATATATATAATATAATAATATATATATATTATATATAATATATATATATATATTATATATATATACTATTATATATATATTATATATAATATTATAATATATATATATATATATAATATATATATTTATATATATATATATATATATATATATATATATATATATATATATAAGATTTTAATAATTCGTAGTAAAATTTGCCAAAATCTTGTGGGAAAATAGTATTTTTGACCCTAGACCCAAAGAGAGTAAAAATCGGAGATTTCGAAAATTACCATTTTCGCTCCGCGCAACTTTGTAAAAATTTTACTCCTTTTCTGTTTTGAGAAATGAAGTAAGGCTAATAAAAATATTCCACATAACCAATTATGAACTAATTAAATGAAGAACAATGTTCTTTCCTCCAACAGACCAGAAAAAGAGAACATATTATTTCATAGTAATATGATATTTTAAATTAAAATTAATATCCAATAAATATCGGATTAATAAGAATGATAATCCTTTAGAAAAAAAAGGAGGTTTCTAAAAGAAGAACCTCATATAAACTTTTAAACTAAATAGAAAAGGACGTTCTTTTTTCAAAAGAATAAAAAGAACAGTCAATCATGAACAAATATTAAGAAGAAATTGATATTTTTCAAATATAAACTCTTAAGGAAAAAAGAGGTTTACATAATCCAACTTAAGTATTAAATTGAAAGAAGGTTTAAGACAAAGAAATTAATTACCGCTTCAATATTATAAGAAAATGTGAAGAGTACTTAGATTTAAAATCGAAATTCAAGAAATCTGATAAGAATACTAGAATAATATTTCAATTCAGCAAATTAAACTAAGAACTGTTGAAGAAAAGTTGAAAGTTGAAAAACAACTTACATTGATATTTTTTTTCATTTTCCTTATATTTTAGGAAATAAATTTGAATTAACAGTTTTTTGTTTAAGATTACCAGACATCATTTTGCACTAATTTTGCAAAGAGTTTAGCAAAAACTGCTCAAATCATCGAAGAAATTTAAGCGATATCAAAGCTTACATCTTAATAATTTTTATTCTCATAAATTTTCAAAAAAGCTCATGTGACAAAAGTTTTTGCAGAAGGTTTAGGAGAATAAAATAGGCAGTTTGCAATTTATAGAAGAAGCTGAAATATCTCTTGAAATATTCCATGAACCATAAAATTTTAGAAAAGCATGATAAGACAAATAGGTGCTTAATCATGTAACATTGATAAAAGATGTTTATTTATTAATTATATATTAATCAAATATTAATAAATAACATATTTTCATTTAGCTAGGTTAGTTTATAGGATAAGCAAAAGAAAGAAAATAATGAATTTTTATTCAGTTAAACCTTCAGAGTTTCACCGGAAAAGAAACCTAGGTTAACATTTAGAAACAGATGTTTCCAAAGAAAAGATAAATAGTTTTCTTTAGTTTTAAGTTTCAAGAGATCATACTATCAGAAGAGATATCTGATAAGAAAAATATAACATCAGAAATTAACAAAATGAAGATTAAAAAGACATCTTGGATTGCGATTCAAGGAAGACAACCTGCAAAAGAAAGAATTGGACACCTTTCTAGATAGGAACCTCTTCATTGATAGCTTTCAAGAACTCTAGTACATTTACATTTTGTTCACCATTCAAAGTAAGTTTTCCAGTTACAAAAATTTAAACAACATTTGACCCTAGATAGGAGACAGAATTTGCTTCTAAATGAATCTGGACACTTCACTGAAAAGTTAAATGGAAACCAAGCAGGCTATTCTTGATTAAGAGGAAGATAGGGGTAGATATAAAAGAACAGAAAAAAGGTTCTTTTATAGATACTAGCACAGAAAAAGTTGTTAAAGGTCAGAAAGTTTGTGATAATTTGGACACAATATGGGATACAAACTTTTAATAGTTCTGGTAGAAGAATACATACAGATCATTCGAGTATCTCATCTGGTGAAAAAAAAGGAATAGAAAATTAAGACAACTTTTGAAAAGGGAGACAAAGGAATTTCAAACATGGGTTTGAGAGGAATTGACCAATTATTTTGCCAGAAATTCTAGTAAACTCAAAGGAATTGTACATTGCAGTGAAGATTTTACAGGAATTTCGTTGGTTGCTACCTTGTGAGAAACTCGACGATCAGTTAGAAAACGTAATGAATTTCATTTAGGTTTAAAGAAAAGCCTTTTAGGCAATATAATTTATATCATTTAGTTAAGTAACTTTTCAGATAAATAAGGAGAGTAGGAACTCTGATTTTAAGCCCAATTGCTGCCATAAGGGTCGAAAGATGTTTGAAATCACTTGTGTTTTCTATTTCTCCATAATGAAAGAATAATTAGTACCATAAATTAAGAAAAGGTAATTAAAACCACTTGTGTTTTTATTTTAATAAATAATGAATTGCCATAAATGGTAAAGGGTTAAGATAGCCCGAAAATGGAAAATAACAGACCTAGAAACATCAATCCTAACAGGAATTTATCCTGACAAGGACAATGGTGAAAAGTTTATTCATTGAATAAAAATTTATAATAGAAACCTTCAAGAAACGTTTTAATAACTTAGTTGGAAATCGGAAAAGAAAACAGAATCTAAATTGATAACTGTTAAGGTTTTTAAAATTTCTGTGGAAATGCCTCTTCTCTCAGCACTCAGGAATTAAGAGAACTAATAATAAAACTGATTTCGTAAGAACCGTCAGAACAACAAGAGAAATTAAATCTTCAATTTACAGAATTATTACAGAAACACATGGCAAAATTAGTGTATTTATTCAGGAAAAATAAAATAACACATATAGCTAATTCGAATTATTACAGAAACACATGGAAAAATTATGTGGTATTTATCAGAAAAATATAAATAATCACATATAGCTATAATTCATATTGTTACAAGAAACACATTGAAAATTATGTGTTTATTTAGTGAAACATCATCACACACATATAGCTATAATTCAAATTGTTACAGAAACACATTGAAATTATAGGTTATTTATAGAAATATAAATAACACATAGTTATATTTCATGTTTATTGCAAAATGCTATGTATGCAGAACTTATTATTTTATTGTATATTTTATATAATAACAATATATTTTATATATGTAGGATTAGAGACACCATAACATATTTTTACAGAAGCATTATTTTTTGTAGATTTTTATAATAAAAAAAATATATCTTTATATATATATAGAGAAAACAATACATATTTTTACAGAAAATCGATAGAAATAAAATTGGAGACAATCAAAAATTTCAAAAGAAGACTTTAAAGGAAACATTGTAGAAACAGATACTAACATATGTTTCAAACATATGTCATCAAACAGATACTGAACATCCTGCTGGTAAACAGATATAGCAAGATGTTAAATTTAGTAAAAGTACAACCGAATTGATCCTATCAAAAAAATTTAGCTTGTGTTTTTCGCACAAACAGAACATAAAACTCAAATTTTGGTCTAGAGAAGAACGTATTGATTCAGGTAAACAGAAACAACAAAAACTTACCCATCTTAATTTGTGTCTAGAAATTTTTCGAGAATGTTAAGAGACAGTCAACAATACAAACCTATGGAAAGACGCTCTTGGTTCCTTCTCCTTGATGACAAGAACTAGATTACAGAGAAAGTTAAAAAAACATTAAGAAAAAAGTCTTTGCCGAATAGATTATTAGAACAGAAAGCAGAAAACTGAAGATTCCCCTTGAGATTTCCTAATTAGGAAAACATATTGAAACATTCTACTCCCGAAAAGAACAGAATTCATCCTAGGAAAATATAATCCCTGTTTTCCTAAAGATTGATCTTCTTGATAGGACGGAAAAAAGCCCTAAAAATTGTGTACAAAAATATTGGTTTGGACCCAAAAATGTACATAAAGTCTACTCAGAATGTTATACTAAGGATTAATGATGAACCGAGTAGTGAAGACTGTAAATTAAATTAGACCTTGAAAAAATTTAGGTGGAAAATGAAAATATTGAGGAATAGAAGAATTGAGTAATTGAAAACTGAAGATTTGACATAGCAGTTCTCCACTAAGAGTCTCAGTAAAATTCCACCAATTCCCGTGAAACTAACAGTCCTTCTTTCTTATAGAAAATAGAAAAAGCAGCAGTCTATTGTACAATAGTTGCTTAAAATTAAGTTAAAATTAATGAGGTTTCCCTATTACAAACTCATATCAAAAGAACCACTTGAATTGGTTCTTTGAAATGGATTATTTCGCGATAGAAACATATGACATAAAACCATGTGATCCTAACATGGATTACCTAATAGTTCCTTTTAATATTAAGAAAATAACAATGGGATATTTAATTGGACAAGAAGAATAAAGGAATGAACATTTCTGTCTTCAATCTTACACACATTTATTTCATTATCTTTATTCAGGTTTATTTGTAAATAAGAAACGTTTTGATAACTTTAAAAATGAATTCAGTTAAACACGAATGACTGAATCACCACTAGAATTAAAATATAAATTTACTAACTTACGATCTACTGAAACTCTGTTCATTGAAAACAAGAGTCTTTCAAGCACTATGCATCTAATCCAAGACACAAGGACCTACGTGAATGGTGCACTTTCAATCTGTCAACTTTCAGATGATAAGCCTACGATAGTTTAACAAATAATAAAAATAATTTCTACATAATATCATCAGGCAAATTTTAAAAAGATAACATTGATGAATTGAGATTCTTCAAAAATGAACCTCATTAGATTCTTGGCCGAGGTCCGAGGATTGTCAACTCCAAGGAGTTAAAATAAGAAAAAATGTATAAACATCAGATTGTAGACTTCAAGCGTTCAGAAAAGAAAGGAAGAATAAATTTAGGATTCATACCATCAGAGTTACAAAGAACTCATTTAGTTGTGTTAGAAAACATCACCGAGTTAGAATTATACTAATTAACTTTAAGAACATTAATTAGTATGTTGTATATAAAAAAAAAATTGTAAAAAATATAAAAAACTTTACACATTTTACATTCTTTTTTATCTATAGGCTTAAGTTTTATTACAAAAAACTTTACCACAATTTTTTTTTTTGTATGTTTTACATTTTTTTTCTCTCTTATATTTTATTATTAGAATTTCGGGAAAAATTTTTTTCTTTTTACCCGCTAGGGGTCCCAATTATTCGGTTAAATAAAAAATTAAATAAAAATCGAAAAACTTTTTTTTTTTGGAACGTTATTTCATGTAACTTATTTTTATTTTTTTTATTTTTATTTAAAGAAAATCTATAAAAACTAAAAATTTAGTTAGAAATTTTTGTTTTGTTTAATAATAAAATAGACACATTCAGAATTACTTTTAATTATAAAGTTACCATTTTATAAAGTTACCATTACTCAGAATTACTTTTAATCATAAAGTTACCATTACTTAGAATTACTTTTAATTTCATTTTATTAGCCTCATGCTATACAAAGCTGATTATATATTTTATTAGTATTAACCCTTTCGCTGCTGAGGACGTCAACGTTGTCGGCACGCGTAATTGTGATTAAAGGACTGATGCCGACTATGTGTCGTCATAAATCGTATTCGTTCTATACGAAGTCTCAGCCCATTGAACTCCTTTTGGTTTTCGTTTCTAATTTCTTACGTTATACTAACAGATTTATTCTTGTACCTTTGGCAATTTAAGACCTGTTTGAGCAATCAATAAAATCCCTGGCCGCCTTCGACTAGTTATATGAACCAAGCGCCATCAGCATGGAGGTGTTTCAAAGCTCGGTTTTATTGAAAATTTGGCTTATTATTCTAGATGCTGGGTGGATTTTTATCATTGTATCCCCCTTATCCCAATGACTTTCTTCTATACTTGGGAGCCCCTCAATCAATTTCTTTTCTTTCCTTCCCCTTACCCCATCCCCTTACCCAACCCCAATGTTTACAAAATTTCTTCATTTTATGCTTATAACGTAAACTTCGCGCTTCTCCTCCAGAAAAGGATTTTCTATCTAATGTTGTTTTTATATATACTAAATATATATATCAATATGTATATATATACTTAATATAAATATATATATATATATATATATAATTTATAATATATATATATATATATATATTATATATATATATATATAATATCACATACAGGAATAGGAAACAATTTGTAAATCTCATCGAAGCGATTTATTTTTTACACAATTATTAACGTAATACTATATACTAAGATAGTATATACTATATTATATATATATAATAATATTATTTATATACTTATATATATATATATATATATATATATATATATATATATTCATATCTATATATATATAGTATATACACACACACACACATAAATACAAACGCTGACCCAGCACTGACACAGCGAAAAGTAAATAATGTGTGCGTATTTCTACCGTCACGAGCGGTACAAACGCTGACTCAGCTGGCGCAGCCAAAGATTAGAATGTTTATTTTTAATTACTCAGAATCAAAAATTTAAAACATCTAAATATGTATGAAATAAAATGAAGAGAAATGGACATTTTATTAATGTAATGTCTTTCTATATTTAGTAATTGTTTATAAAAACATCTCTTTTTTTTATAACATAATTTATTTCATTATAATATAATGTCCAGAACATAATTTTAACATTTTACTTTTATTATTTTATCTCTTATAGTAAAATTAACTTTTCTAACTAACGTTTAAACAAAAACAGTACTCCAGTTATTTAGGCCTAAGCTGTGTTTATCTTTTTGAAAACATAAAGCTAGTTAATGGACATTTAAATTTAGATTAGTTTTAAAATTCAAATAATCAGAAACAATTGAAAAATTTTATTTTCCTTTTTAATAATTTTTGAAAGAAAAATTATTTAAAAATCAATTATAATTTTAAACTTACTTTTAATTAAATGGATATGGCATTAAAGTTTTTCTTTTTAAAATATAACTTACAGTTGTATTTAAACAATAAAATCCAATTAATAAATAACTTTATAATTTTATTATAATTTTATGCATTAAAAAGGCCCCAATAACCCTAACCCCAAATTTTAATCAATTTTAAATTTTTCATGTATTAGATTACGGTGACTATGAAAAAAGATTCATGCAACGTTAAAGGGGTTCCAATTAATTTAAATTTTAAAGGGCGATTTTAACATAACTAACATAACCCACGACCAATAATCCATGCTTAACATTCAAACCCAAGGGAACAAGTGTACCAATTTTATCTATAGGATATCTGTCATTACAGGTCTGTCTAATGAGGTCCCAAAAACCCATTCTTTTGACGTTTGGATTGTTTTGAGTAGTAGATATGGGGCGCCTATGATTATTATCGTAACTGTCCAACAATTAAAAAGGAACTGGATTTTACACTTTATACCCTTTACCAGATAATACAAATTCAACATCGCTGTTGCTTTTTATATGCTTTACAAATTGTAAATGTCTTACCATACTAATGCTTTCACAATTGCGTGCTATTAATATTTTTCTCAAATTATCTTATTAATTGTGTATGACTTCCAAACGTATTTTTGTTATGTGATTTGCTAATGTTTTAATTAATCTTTAAGCACTACTAAAATGCTTTATAAATGTATCTTCGTGTAATTTTGTTAACCTAGTACTGTAAAGACAAAATCTTTTGTACACATTTGCCCATCTTACATTGTGACGTAAAAACTTTTCTTTTACTAACATTCATGGAATTGATCCAGAAGACCAATAGAATTAAATAAATAATCTTAACTTCATTTCATAAAGATGTTAACATTCAAGAATTTTAATTAAAAAACTAAATTTATTAATTTATACCAAGTTTATCTAATCAGATTAAAATTTAAATTGAATAGAAACCAAATTTTAAAGTAGCTTTGGCTTCACCTACCATTAGCTTTAAATGATCAAATATTATATTCTAGCCTTTAAATTAAGATGAATTAAATGCAGTTTTAAGAAACCATCCTGGTTCAATTTCCGGGAGTGGAGATAATGTTGCAATAATAGAATATTGAAATAAAAGACATTAAATTTTACTTCCTCGTAAATTTAAGTTGACAATAATATTCATCTTGTTTTGGTCTCCAGGACTCAATCGGCACCATGGATCATCATAATATTCGGTAACATGTTTTATCAATCTGCACATTTTCGATGTTCTTTAACAGCTTAGCTTGCGCTCTTCCGACCAAGCAAGAAAATATGATATGCATTTCGTCAGACTCCCGAAAGACCCCACGAGTAAAAACCCTACTGAGAACAAGCCCACCGAACGCTAAAATCTAAGGGTGATTCCCTGTATCCCCGAAACCCTTTTTAGCATACTCCCCGAGAGAATACAGAGATAAGAGAGAGACTCGTGGCAGGGAGCAAGGAGAGAGAGTGAGGGATAATAGGTTTTTATAAGGCTACAATCTTAGACTCATTCCTAGTTGGGAAACTAAGGGACCAGGGAAATAACAAGCTTTAGGCCTTGGAACACGTTGTGAGTTTGAAATCAGATTCAGTTTAGAAAAATCTTAAAGAGTTCCAAAATATTATTTAAATAGTTACTTAACATTGGGGAAAATAAATAGATTTTATATATATCATTGAGTATATATATATATATATATAATATAATAATATATATATATATACCATATATATAATATAAGATATATTATATATAATATATATACTATATTATAATATATATATTGGTATTAATATTCATCATATACATATTATATATAATATAATATATATATATATATATCTATATTTATACTATATATATATAATATCTATATAGTATATATATATATATATATATAAATGTATTCATCTTCGTAATATATATATATTGTT
>JABUQX010135809.1:0-5000 GCA_015478945.1 Trachelipus rathkii
AATTATAACACTTTCTCTGCAGCAGCTCCACCATGCCCTAAACATATTTTCTGGAACTTTAATCGGGTTAATTGGGTGGGCATTACGTTAGCTGCCTATTTAGGATGAATCCTGCTAATGACTCGGATGACCGCTTCGGGTAACTGATGAAAAGTAGAGTCCGTGATCTCCGAGGGAATGGCAGGTTCATTCCAATTCTACTATATTCATTTCTCCTCAATAATCCGTGGCATCCTGTTCTGCGCTCCTTCACGACAGAGACATGCCTAAGAAACACTATCTCTCCAGAAGCTCCAACCATGCCCCTAAACATATTTCTGTCCACTTAATTCGGTTAATTGGGGGCATTACGTACTGTCCTATCCTAGGATGAATCCTGCTAATGAACTCGGTATGACGCTTCGGTAACTGATGAAAAAGTAGGAGCCGTGATCTCCTGAGGGAATGGGAGCAGGTTCATTCCACTTTCTTAACTAAATTCATTTCTCTCAAATCCGTGCACCTGTTCTCAGGCGCCCTTTTCAACGACAGAGACAATTGCCTATTCGGAAACACTTTCTCTCCAGCACTCCCACCAATGCCCCTAAATCATATTTTCTCTCCAATTTTTTTTTTTCTTTTAATCGGTTAATTGGGGGGCATTTTACTTTAGCTTTGCCCCCTAATTCCCTTAGGGAATGAATTCCTGCTATGACTCGGAGACGCTTCGGTAACTGATGAAAAAAGTAGGAGGCCGTGATCTCCGAGGATGGCAGGTTTCATTCCAATTTCTACAAATCATTTTCTCCTCAAAAATCCGTGGTTCGATGCACCTGTTCTCGTGCCCTTCACGACAGAGACAATGCCTATCGGAAATGGAAAAACTTCTCCTTCTCCTATCACTTTTGTAATTTTCGTTCAGCTCGGAATCGTTGCTGGGATATTACTCGTCGGTTAAGCGTGCTCATCAGCAAAAGGAAATGCGATGACCTCCTATGGATCTCTTTCTGATTAAAAATTTCTGGCCCTTGCCAAAAACATCTCTAATATTCTGTAAATCTGCCTTTTCTCCTTTTATTTCGCTCTGACAGATCTGTTTAATTAAACTCCTCCTGAAAAGGTAATCTCTTTCAGCCCTCCATTATTTTTTATCTAAATTCCACCTGACGATTGGGCTAAACCTCTCCTTCCTAATCTCTCAGGTGTCCCATTGACTCTCTTCCTGTGATTACACATGAATCGGGTTTGCATGAGATCCTGAGATCTATGAACTTCAGGAAGGCTGTTGCCCGGCATGGCATCCTCCCCGTGTTTGAGAAGTGGGCTTCCGAGATGGCACCTGTCCTCCGTTCGCTTTACGTCTCACTGCCTAATTCAACACTTTCCCTCAATGCCTGAAGCGAGCATCATGTTCAACAGATCTCGAAGAAAGGTAGTCCGCTCTGTCCTTCCAACTATTGACTATAGCTTCTCACTTGTTTCTGTCTAAATTTCGAAATAAATCTCAACTCTCATTTCCTGGATCATCTGGAATCTCATCTCCCTTCAGATCACCCAGTATGTTTTCGAAGTTCGAGGTCCAACTGGTCGAACAGACATTCTTTCCTATCTCACTGATCTGGTCTTCTGCCCTTAGGGATGGCCACTTGAGATCTTTTCTCTGATCTTGAAGCCTTTGAAAAATTTGAGTTTAACTGCCCGCCAGACTTTAAACAGGTGTATATATGTTATTATTATACCTAATAACAGCTTTTTACATAGCAGAGTATCAAATTGCACTGGCAGGGGAATAGCAAAGACGGTGCTCTTGTTCCAGACATGATTTCCGTACATAATGTCTGTCATATACAAGCCATTTTTGCTGGATTGTATAACAGAATCTGGATAGAATCCTCTTTTCCATTATTTGGACTACAGCTTTTATAATCCCTATTTCCAAACCTGGGGAAAGATCCAAAGTTGGCCGACAAACAAACAGACCAATTCGCTGACCTGTCATACTTGTAAATTAATGGAAAAATGGTTTCAGGCCATCTTCTATCTGTTCTGGCGAGTTGCCAGGCTTTTTCAAACCTTCCAGTTTGATTTCGGCAAAAATCGTTCCGAACCGCGGATCCCTTGTTAAACCTGCGATCATGACACCGGGAAACCTTCTCAACTGGTGGGATGGTTCTTGTGTCTTTTTATGACCTTGAAAAAGCTTATGACACAAGTGGAGAACTGGGCATTCTTAAACTCCACTCGCTCGGTTTCCGAGGACAGCTCCCTCTTTTTATCCTTCTATCAAACAGATCCATCCAGGTAAGGTGTTCTTCTGTTCTATCACGGCACTTTAAAGCAGGGTTGCTATCGGACCCAGTATCCTGCACTTAAATAATAATAACCCCTTGTTAGAACCATACAAATACTTTCCTGACCAAATTTCCAATCTCGGGATTGAGGCTATGTGGTGAGAATGAATGACTATATATATATATATATATATATATATATATATATATATATATATAATATATATTATATATACATATATTATATATAATATATATATATATATATATATATAATATATATATTATATATATTATATACATTCATCTTCTTTCTTGGTTTAACTTACTCCGCTTGTTCCATGCATTCGCCGCAGGTACGTGCGGTGCCTTCAAAAATTCGATGTCTTCAAATGCAGAACTCGTGTTTCCTTACATTTTTATGCCGACATAACACAAATATCACTTTTCCTCTCCACAAATAAAATCTTTTCTAGTTCCTCTATCACACTTTCTATTTTTAAAATGGAAACTTCTAACTTTGCATTTCCTCTCTCCGATCCTTCATCTTTGTCCGGGTAAGTACTGAGGTCCTAACTTCTGCAAAGCTCAACCGGTTTCTCAAACTTTTCGCTCTAATTCACCCTAAACGATTCCCGAGTTATTAGCCCTCTCGTCTCACTCCAAATCATTAAGATTCTCTCTCTCACTCTCTCTTACTCTCTTCCATCATCTCTCTCTCAATCTCTCTCCCTCTCTCTCTCATCTCTCCTCAGATTCCACACTAAGATGGCATAGAATGGTCCTCAAAACTTGTACTTCTGAAACATTGTCTCTTGTATCTTTGGCAGACGTTTCGTCTCTGCTTATCAACTTCAATTTACCCTCTGCAGTAAGCCTGCAGTCATTCAGCCTTTACTGAACAAGGGAGACCCCTCAGTCAACATCCAACTGGGAGTCTTATCGGCTTTAATCTATGTTGTACTAAGCTTTCGAATCTACCTTACAGGAAGATCTAATTATCTTAAATCATTCTAACTTTTCTCCGATTCGCCTATATGGGCATCCCATAAGATGGCTCAAATTCAGTCTTCTTCTTTCCTTTTACTCCGTTCTTGTCCTCTGTTCTTCAACTTCAGCTTCTGTGAATTTTTTTGTTGTGGTGCTAGACAAATCGAAGGCTTTCGATACATAGTCTGTCACAAAGCTTTAATTTAAATTCCCTCTTTCGGTATATATGTTTTCTCTTCTGTAACCTTCTCTTTGATTTTCGTGCTAGCTCTTCCATGCGCTGGCGCTGATGTCGTTTACCATTTTATCCTTTATCTAGCTCCCTCACCAGCTCAGGGTGCTGCGTCAGAATTCTGTCTACCCCAACCTTTTTTTTTTATTTGGCATTAAATCGGAGACCTAGCCAAATGGTTGACCAGGACATCAAAAAAAATTCCGTACAGCCCTCCGCAGGCGTTAGGTTTGGTTAGGTTAGGTTAGGTTAGGTTAAGTTAAGTTTTGTTGGATTCGTTAAAGAAACTCTAAAATAACCACAGATTTTTTTTTACAATTGTCGACCATTTGGTACTAGTTAAATTATTAATTAATTATTAATTATAACTTCATTACTTAAATGTTACTTAATTAATAATTAATGAATCTATCTGTTATTTAATTCTCATCTTCACATGAGGAAACATTATGAAATTAAGCAAATTATGAAAATCACAACTTTAATTTTTGAAAAAACTCATATCAGTAAACATGTGTATTGTTAATTTGTAATATATTCCAAAAGTTTGGCGAAAGAACACTGTTGAAGTATTCCCTCCGCAAATACACGAAACTAATGAAAAAAATTTATTATTCGTAACATCGTAATAGGATTTCTTCTATATATATATATATAATATATATATATATAATATATATAATATATATACTATATATATATCACCTATATCACTATATATACTATATATATATATTATATATATATATATATATATACTATATATATATATATATATATATATCATATATATTAATATATATATATATATAAGTCATTAATTAGTAAAAAGTTATTATATTTAATAAATTTTTTTGTTAAATGTCACAATGTTTCCTTCATACAACTATATAATTGGAAAGTATTAACTATTTCATTTAAAGCATTTTTTTATTACTTTTTTTATTAGAAAAGTAAAAAAATAATTTTTTTTTGAGTTAGTTTAAGTAAGGAAAAAAACAAACAAAAAAAAACGGGTTAATCCAAATAGTTTAAACCAAACAATCTTGGCGGTAATAAACCTAAAAAAAATGCTCAACATTTCTATATCTACTAATTGAGAAATTAATATTTATTTATTTATTAATTTATTTATTTATATATGAAATCTTACTTCTGAGGTATTTATAAATTAATTATTAAGTTTTTATTATATTAGTATTTATATTTTATTTTCTCCTAATTTTTGACGAAAATAATATTAATTTTTATGTCCTTAAACTTATGAACAAAAAATAAATAAACTATTTCGTTTACACGTAATTATAATTTTATTGCAAATGTAGTGTAACATTCTTAACAAAAATCAGAACTTCAAATCAAAATACTACTACTACTACTACTACTACTACTACTACTACTACTACTACTACCTACTACCACCTACATTTTCAATTCCTTTTACAGCGGGTAGAAGATTCTCTCTGGTATTTTTTTCATAATAAAAATCTCAAATTATTTCACGCATC
>JABUQX010135809.1:12500-17500 GCA_015478945.1 Trachelipus rathkii
TCTCTCTCTCTCTCTCCTCTCTCTCCACACAAAAACACACAAACATATATATATATATATAAATATATATATATATATATTATATATATATATATAGATATATATTAATATATATATATATTATATTATATATATATATATGTGTGTGTGTGTGGTGTGTGTGTGTGTGTGTGTGCGCGTGGAGTTGACAGATGATTGTCAGTCAGAAGCCAAAATAAAAGTCAAATAATAATAGATAATTTAATAAATAATAATAATATTAAATATAATAATTAATAATAATAATAAATAATAAATATGATAATAATAATAATAATAATAATAATAATAAAATATAATAATAATAATAATAAACTAAACGAGAGAAAGAGAGAGAGAGAGAGAGAGAAGAGAGAAGAGAGAGAGAGAGAGAGAGAGAGAGAGAGAGAGAGAGAGAGAAGATGAGAGAGAGAGGAGAGAGAAGAGATGAGAAGAATAAGATATAAACATTTGTCTTCTCGCCGCATTCATCTTAATAAATTAATCACTCGTTTGAAAAAGCAAAGAAAAACCAATCAAATGCAGACAGGCGGGCCTTGGCCTTTCAAAAAATTAGCACACCCTGCCTATATGATTATATTTATTATTATTATTATTATTTATTTATTTATTATTATTATATTATTATTATATTATTTATATATTATTTATTATGATATTATTTCGGTAGGTGTAATTAAAGAAGGCATGAGAAAAACGATGTTCTATTAAGAAAAAAAAGTAAGGTGTGTCATCTAATGAAAGCAATAGTAAGATATCATTAATATCAATTATATATATTATAATATATAATAATTATATATATATATATATATATATATATATATATAATATATTATAATTTATATATATATATATATATATATATATATATATTCCAGCTAATTTACTAGGAATTACGTAATAAATATTTTAAAAAATAATAAATTGATGGTCCAACACATCCTACGTGGATAAAAATTCTCACTTTCGAGCATAAAGGGAGGTTAGTGAAAGGAAGTTGGAGAAATGCGAAAATCAACCAGAGTAGACTCCGTACCCGGCCGTGCCATGCATCATAGTATAGCTGTGGTTTATTCTATTGTATTGTTAAGTTTCAGAAATACCCCAATTGAGTGGGCCTATTAAAATGCACTCCAAAGAAAGGGGAAAAAAAATAATTACAAATTACAAAAAGGTAATATTTTTTTCACCAATGAATTTGCACAGCGCGAAAATTAGACTATTATTGTTAATCGAGTTCATTCTTGTCCTACTACAATAATTATCGATTACTTTTAAATATTTATTCGATTTTTAATGTCGTTGAAAATTATTAATTAAATCATCGGAATGGACTGATTAAAAAAAATTTAATTACAAAAAAAAAAAAAAAAGACTGACACAAAAATTAGGCAAACACCAGAAAAGATACTTTCTTGCGAGTCACTGATAAATCATCGAGATCATAGAAAAATATGAAGTAATTGGTAAAATTATACAATTTAACACTATTTTTTTTTTTTTTATTTTTTTTTTTTGCTAAGAAATTTACCCATTGTCAAATAGTAAAATTTTCGTAACAAACTACTGAACAAAAAATTTAAGAAAAGCTTCACAATTTCCAAGAAATGAAGGTTTATATATATATATATATATATATATTATATATATATATATATATATATAATATATATATATATATAAATATATATATATATATATATATATAATATATATATTCATATACCTATTTCTTAAATTTGAATGATTTTATTATTTTGGAAATAGTAATAAGAGTAATAATAATAATATAAAATAATAATAATATAATATATAAAATAATAATAATAATAATAAAAAAATAATAAAAATTAATAATAATTAAAATAATATAATAATAAAAAAAAAAAAATAATAATAATAATATAATAAATAATAATTAAAAATAATAATAATAATAATAATAATAATAATAATAATAAATTGTCATCACAATGGTCGGTTTGCTTGTAAAGCATCTATTATTAAGCAATGCGAAAAGAAATCCCAGAGAGCTTAAATTCTATCCGTGTCGTTGTAATTAAAAATTCGCCACAAACTTAACAGCCTTATGGAAGGGTAGTATAATTATATTTATATATTATATATATATATAATATATATATTATATATATAATATATAAATATATATATATATATATATATATTATATATATATTATTAATATACTACTTAAGACGTAGTGTTATTTTTACGATTTGATTTTCCCTTGGTGTGAATAGATGTATTTTTCAAATAATATTCATCGCGATGGAGGATGTTAATATTAATTGGGGTTAAACCAAAATTTAAATTTAATTTATTTTTAAACTTGTAACTTTTAATGTGGAAATTTTAAACTATTGGAGCTGTCCATCATTATGTACGGGGAATAGTTGTGCGTAAGCAACTCAAACCGTCAATGATGGGAACACGCCTCTTTTTTAGATTATATATTTAATATATATATATTATATATAATATTTATATAAATATATATATATATATATATATATATTATATTATATATATATATATATAATATAAATATATATATATATATATATATATATAAATCTAAAAAAGACCGTGTTCCCACTCATTGACGGTTGAGTGTGCCTTACGCCAACAACTATTCCCGTACATTAATGAATGACACCTCCAAAGTTTTTAAATTTCACATTAAGATTACCAAGTTTAAAATAAATTAATTAAATGATTTACCCCAATTTAATATTAACATCCTCATCCGATTGATATTTAAAAAAAAAAAATATATCCATTCACACCAAGGGAAAATGAAATCGTATATATATATATATATATATATATATATATATATATATTTATATATATATAGATATATTTATTATATATATATATATATAGTAATATATATATATATATTATATATATTATATATATAATATATATATATATATATATATATATAAATATATAATATATATATATATATATTTAAATATATAATATATATATATATAATATATATATATAATATATATATATATATTATATATATATATATATATATATATATATATATATATATATTTCTCTTCTGTTTCTTGAAATTCCAAAAAATATCAGAAATTTTCCAGTATTCCAGTTTACAATTCCAGGAAACTTGGTTTCTAGAATCCAAGAGTTTCCAATGAAGAACTTTGTTGCTCTTTTAAGGAATTATATTCATTAATCATGGATTCTATAGTGGTAGGTTTAACTTTAAAGTTAGGTGCACTAGATTTTCTTTTAGTGGTACACAAAAATAAATTCCTCTCTTTTCAATTAATTTATTATTATTATTATTATTATTATTATTATTATTATTATTATTATTATTATTATTATTATTATTATTATTATTATTATTATTATTATTATTATAAGAATATCTACATAAAATTATGCTTGCTATATATATATATATTTATATATTATATATATATATAATATATAATATATTATATAATAATATATATATATATATATATATATAATATATATAAATATAATGCTTGCTATATATATATATATATATATAATATATACTTTTCAATAATGATGATAATAGGATAAGGGAGACAATGAACGTTTTATAATAAGATTTAAAAATTAAATATAAAAAAAAAAATAAAAGTTACTATAGAACAATATATATAATAAGAAGGTATTTAATATTTAGCCTTTTGTAATTGGGTCTCAGAGACAATGGAGAGCACGTCGAGTCAATTAACTTTTAATAGAAAAAAAACTATTTTAAAAATGGCATTTTCTAGTGTTTCTCCCACTATTCTGGGTATAGTGTTTTTTTTTCTTCTTTTTTTTCTTTTCTTTTTTTTTTTTTTTTTTTTTTTTTTTTTTTTTTTTGTCTATTTCTTTGAAATAATTTGCACGGAGAAATTAATGTTATAACCAATTGATTTTGGATTTAAAAAAAATATACTTTAAAACGTTAAAATAATTAAAGTGCATTAAAAACGTTAAAAACGAAAATGTTAAAATTTTTAAATTGCGTTGAAAAACTTATAAAAAAAAGTAAACTAATTTAAGATACATTAAAAATCGTAAAAAAAAGAAAATTAATGTATTTAAATTACGTTAATTGTTAAAAAGTAAAAACCTTAAAATATTTAAATTATATTAAATACGTTAAAAAACAAAACCATTGATTTAAATTATGTTATCGAAAACGGTAAAAAACAAAAGCGTCAAAATATTTACAACTACGTTAAAAAAACAAAAACAAAATATTTAATTTCGTTAAAAACCGTAAAAAAACGAAAAGGTTAAAATGTGTTTTTTAATGTTTAAAAACCTTTAAAAAACGAAAACGTTAAAATATATTTTAAAATTTCGAACTTGCTGTTTTTTAAAATATAAAACACATGTGTTATACCATTCAATTTTCGTCTGAGCATATAGAGAATGTGGTTAACGATTCGGATTTGCGTGGTGAAGTTGTGGGAATCGAATTCTTAAAGGAAAATTCACCAAGGGAGAGAACGTGAATGAAAATAATTAAAATAAGAGTTTCCACCACAATTCATTGAACAAAGTTAGTCCCAAAAGACTCGACAGGCATTTGTGGAAAAAAAAAAAAAAAAAAAAAAAAAAAAAATGGTTAATCCAAATTTCTGTAACGAATTCAACAAAACTTAACCTAACCTAACCTAAACTTAACCTAACCAACCTAACCTAGCGTGTCGACCATGTTGGCCTGTCGACAATTTGTACTAGTCCCCTTTGAACAGTTAAAATTAATAAATCTTAAAATCCACAAAAAAAATCTAAAAAAAATCATAAAATATATAATATTTTAATTTTTAATATTATATATATAATTATAATTAAAATAAATATACATGGAAAGGTCGATATATATCTTTTCCTACAGGGTTTATAATCTACAACATAAT
>JABUQX010135809.1:27500-45000 GCA_015478945.1 Trachelipus rathkii
ATTATATTTTTATTATTATTATTTATTATTTATATTATTATTTATAGAGCCCCAAGCCTCAGTCTGAACCAAGTCAAGATATTCCAGCCATCGGTGGGCATGGCTAGGCTCTGGACTCACAAACCTACTGTGCGTGAGGCGAATAGGAATGTAGGTGTCTGTATGTGTATTAAAGGTTGTACCGTTGTATGTGTTGGCTATGGATGAGTGAGGTGAGGGTATTGAGATTAGTGTATTAATACACTATGCCGTAAACTGTAATGAATTACAGAAAATCTCTTACAAACGGCAATTTTTCGTGTCCGTCCTGGTGACTAGTCGAAAGTACAAATCCCGTTTGACGAGGACTCGAACTCACGACCCTAGCGTGCAAACGCACCAACTCAACCACTGCGGCCAACCGAGACTCTCTTATATATATATATATTATATATATATATATAATATATTATATATATTATTATAAAATATATATAATATATTATATATATTATATTATATATCTATATATATATATATATATATATATATATTATATATATAATATATATATATTATATAATATAATATATATATAATAATATATATATATATATATATATATATATATAAAATTTAGATCGATCTCCCGTTCCGTGTGGCCGTTAAGTAACTTTGTTCATGCTATATATATATATATATATTATATATTATATATATTATTATTATTATATATATATATATATTATATTATATATATTATATATATATATTATTTTTTTTTTACAGTTGTCACCAACACTCACGGGCAAGCCCTATTCAGGGAAGTAATAATGCACGCTAAAATCTCATCCACTAAGGCATATTTCGCAGGTGAGCACAGACGTAAGCTTAAAAGTGAGGGAGATTAAATTCCTCAGCAAGTACAGAAGATGGATAGATGAATTCCACAGAAAACAGATGTGTGACGGAAGAAGGAAGCACCGCAAACGAAACCTAGCCTGGAGTTACCCTAATGCAACACAAACTCGTTGCGCAGCACAGCACCTACTGTGCTACGACGGGCGTCCGTAAAGGTGGTGGTCCCGCCATGGTAAGTCCCTCGAACACCTGCGCGCGGACCTATAGAAAAGAAGATAAAGCACCAACCATCGCGCGCAAGATAGAGGGTCAAGTGAACTGGAAAATACAGAACAGTTTAAAAGCCTTTTGGCTTTTGACTCGACCTCTGCTCCAATACCCAGGTGAAAACCAGAGCCCACCCAGATATGAGAACAGTACTCCATACAAGGGCGGATGAGACCCTTGTATAGCTGGAGTAACTGAGAAGAGGAAAAAAATCTCGCAGTCTAATAAATAACTTCCATTTCTTTGAGGCCGCCCTAGCAACCGTTTGTGATGTGAGGTTTCCCAAGACATTTTTTTTTTAATGTTAAGGCCAAGGATTTTATAATAGTGTCAACAGGAGAGACGAGAGAAACGTCGAAAGAGATAGAGAAAAGTTAGAAGGTGATTTAGAGAGGGAGATTTGTAGAAAGTTGAGTTTTTAAAGAATGAATTTCACAAGGTTGAGACGACCCCAATCGGAAATTCTATCCAGATCAGCGAGAAAAGAATCGGAAAGATTAAGACGAGAGGCAATTCTAGAAGTAAAGAGGGAGCAGAATTGAAATGAGTTGAAGAATGAAGGGTCGAGTCATCGGCATATGAGTGGATAGAGTTAGATGTGCAGGTTAGAAGATCAAATGAAAAGTAAGAATAAAGTAGGTGATAAGACAGAACCTGAGGAACACCACTATTAACAGAAAAAGAAGAAGAAGTCGCTCCATCAACCAAAGCCGATATATTGAACGACTTGAAAGAAAGCTAGACCTAAGTAAGCAAGAGAAGGAGGAAACCCAAAGGGAGGGGAGCTTGGAGAGCAGTGACGCAGCCATACCGGTAATGCTTTGGATATGTCAACGCGCCACCACGCAAGTCACGCCCGGTAGTTCCTGAGGGCCGAAAACCATAAATCGGTTAAATAAAAAATATAAAAACAGTTAAACCCGAAACCCGAAAACCGTACTGGCGATCGGAAAGAAGAGAATGAGATTCCAGATGGTCTAAGAAGTGGGAGGTTGAGAAGGTTTCAAAGATCTTAGATAGAATACAGGTGAAGAGCTATAGGCGATAGTTAGAAGGATCAGAGGGGCTTTCCTTTTTTTCGGAATAGGTTGGGACATGTGCGTGCTTCCAACGCTGAGGAAAGTGGTAGTATTGAGACATAGAGAATTTAGTTGAACGAGGGGAGGGGCCAGCTCGAAAGCACACTCCCTCAATACTCGGGGAGGGATGCCATCCGGGCCCCCCGCCTTTCTAGCGTTCATAGATTTCAGAGGCCCATGCACCCGATCAAATGTAATCACACGCAAAGCACATAGGACACCTGAGAGGAGAGGTGGAGGAGAGAATGCCAGAATCGCCAGGTTGAAGTTAGAGGAAATAGGAGGCACCGAAGAGATTGGGCCTTTTCAAGTTGAGAGTTTTAGCAAACAGAGCCACAGATCGACTAAGAGGAGTGAAAGGCAGATTTACAGAAGTTTTAGAGATGTTTTTTGCAAAGAGGCCAGAAAAGATTGCAGTAGGAACCAAGGAGGTTAGCGCCTTTCCGTTTGATGAAGCCCGCTTTGCTCGTCGAAGGATCCCTGCAAACGATTTCTAGCTGAATGATAAATTAGCGAGAGTTGATAGGAGAACGAGAATTTTTCCACCCCGATAAGCGCTTTGTCTCTAGACTGAATGGCCAGAGAAACAGGCACGATCGACCATGGATAGAGGCGAGAAAGATTTATTGAGAAGGAAATGAACCTGCTCATCCCGTCAACGATTACAGCTCCCACCTTAATGACAAAAGCCGAAGCGTCATAGAATATATATATATATATATATATATATTATATATTATTTTAAATATAATATGTTTAAAATATAATATATATATATATAATATACTATATATATATATATATATATATATATTAGGGAATGTAACCGATAGTAATCGGTATTCGGTATCGGTATCCGTAGTATCGGCCTTTTTGATGGTAATCGGTTATCGGTTATCGGTAATCGGTTAAAATGGCCGATCCTAGCCGATACTTCTTACTTTTTGGGTGAAAAGTTAAAAGATACTTTGAGGTTGTATAAAATTAGTTCCCTTAGATAGATAATACCAAATATGTTTTTTTTTTTTCTCGATTTCCTTTTTAACTTAGATTTTTAGCGTTTCTCCAACTTGGTCTTTAGCGTAAAATTTACCTATTTGGACAGCCATTATTATAATTTATACAGATTTATCTACTTTTTTAGTTGATCAATAGTATTTTTTTTGTACGCAATTTCGTGAGAGCGTGTGAGTGCGTGAGTGTTTTTAAACTTTCTGGATTATTCATATTTTAGATATTTTTTTTTTTTTGCGTGTGCGTGTGCGTGTGCGTGTGCGTGTGCGTGTGCGTGTGCGTGTGCGTGTGCGTGTGCGTGTGCGTGTGCGTGTGCGTGTGCGTGTGCGTGTGCGTGTGCGTGTGCGTGTGCGTGTGCGTGTGCGTGTGCGTGTGCGTGTGCGTGTGCGTGTGCGTGTGCGTGTGCGTGTATGATAGCAGATTTGCACAGGCGTGGCTTTCTTTTGACTTTACCAACATCAATGGCTTGCACTCTAACTCTGCATCCATGGAATACTACCTCTCTAACTCTAACCCTAATTTTATGCTCTTGTCTGAGACCCAGATGGCTAAGAATTCATCCTTCAACTCGTTTAATATATCCAACTATAACTTATTTTATAATTTCCGTTTGAAGGGTGGAGTATGTGCCTATGTAAATATAAACATTCCTATAACACTTCTCGAGAATCTCGAATCTCCTAACTTCGATGTTCTGTGGCTTAAAATCTTTCTTCCTTCTACTACAATATTCTTATGCTTCTGCTACTGTTCTCCTAACAGAACAGATTTTCATGCCTTTTTTGATTACCTTACTACTTCTCACGAGACTGTTATATCTTCTCATCCAAATACTGAGGTCCTCTATTTAGGGGATTTCAATGTACACAAAACTGAATTGTTGGGTTCCTCTCGTACTGATTTAGTTGGGAGGAAGCTGAATCATTCAGTATTCTCAACGATCTGGAGCAACTGATTAAATAACCTACACACATTCCGGATCATCCCAACCGATTCTTGAACACACTTGACCTATGTTTCACCACTAGTCCTTCTCTCTATAAATACACCACCTTCGCTCCTATCGGTAAATCTGAACACAACCTTATATCTCTTAATTTTAATACTTTCTCTCCAACATCTCCATCCTGCCCTATGCGGTTTTTCTGGCACTTTGATCGGGCCGATTGGGGGCATTGCGTTGCTTCTACGCTAACTATAATTGAAGTGACTGCTTTGACTCTTAAGACGCTTCAGATTCTGCCGATAAAGTGGGAACTGTAATTGTTAATGGGATGAGCAGGTTCATTCCTTCTTGGACTAAATCTTTTTCTCCTCAAAATTCATGGTTCGATCGTGCTTGTTCCCTGGCCATTCAGGCTAGAGACAATGCTTATCGGGTGTGGAAAAATTCTCGTTCTCCTATCACTCCTGCCAATTTTCATTCAGCTAGAAATCGTTGCAGGGATACTCTTCGAAGAGCAAAGCGGACTTTCATTAAACGAAAATGCGCTGACCTCCTTGGTTCTCCTACTGAAATCTCTTTGACCACTTGCCAAAAACATCTCTAAAAACTTCTTAAATATCCTTTTCCTCCTCTTCTTCCCTCGGTTATTCCTTTTTTTATACTCCAACTGAAAAGGCCAATCATCTCTTTGGCTTCCTATTTTTTCCTCTAAATTCAACCCTGGACGATTCTTGGTATTCCTCTTCCTCCTCTCTCCTCTCAGGTGTCCATAGGCTTTACTGTCATTTCATTTGTCGTGCATGAGCTCTGAAACCTATGACGGTTAGAAGGCGGTGGACCCGGTGGCATTCCTCTCCGATTTTGAGGAAGTGTGCTTCCGTGCTGACCCCGCACCCCTCGTTCAACTATATTCTCTATGCTCTGTACTATTATTATTATTATTATTATTATTATTATTATTATTATTATTATTATTATTATTATTATTATTATTATTATTATTATTATTATTATTATTATTATTTTTATTTTAATAACCAATGATTTAGTAATCGTTTATTTATTTATCTATTTGCAGGATAAAATGTAATAGCAATTTTATGCTCAATAAAGCCTAAAGTCATGTCAGTTTTAGATCCTTTTAAAGTTAAAAATAAGGGCTTATATTACAATTTATTGAGCATAAAATTGCTATTACATTTTATCTTGTAAATATATAAATAAATACATTACTAAATCATTAAGCATAATTCTTTTATTCTTGGACGTTTGATACTATAAACAAAATGGAACGTGGACTTCGGCCGGACAGACTCGAAATACATCCCTCATCTCCTGAGGCTCCGAAGATTTTTAAGCATTGGCTGTACATTTTTGAGAGGTATAAAGAAAGCATCGCTTCTGATTCCGAAAGTTGTAATTTGGGACTTTTAGCTAATTCCTTATCATCTGACAATTTTGAGGTTGTATCTGATTGCTCTCGTTACAGTGATGCTATTAAGAAATTGAAAGATTTGTTTATCAAAACCCCGAATGAAGTTGTGGCCCGTCATCAGAAGAGTGATGAAACTATTGATGATTATGTAAGAGTATTGTATTCACTCAGCATTGATTGTAACTATAGGTCTGTCTCTGCTGAGGAACATAGAAGTCAAAGTATTAGGGACGCTTTTATAGCTGGATTGTCCTCTAGTCTTATTAGGACTAGACTTTTGGAAAATAAGAATTTATCTCTTGATAACGCTGTGGAGCAGGCTAGAGCTCTGGAAATTGCTGGTAAAGATTCCCAGAGTTATCTCTCTAAAATAGCGTTGGCTCATGTTAAAACAGCTGATCTACCTGTCTCTTCTAACAAATTTTCTGAAGCTGGAATAGTTGATTCTGACGAAGGCCCTGCAGCTTCTGGAATGTCCCAGGACATTGGAGCTGCAGCGAGACCTTGGAAATGTTTCTTTTGTGGGTCCTCCAAAATTCATTCAAGGCAGAAGTGTTCTGCTCGGGATGCCATATGTCATAAGTGTAAAATTAAGGGACACTTTTCATCGGTATGTCGTAGACCTAAGAGTGAAATATTTGCAAATCCTGGAACATCAGCAAGTGTTCCTACTGTTACACTGTTGACAATTGTAGAGTCTTCTTGTTCTACTTTAGGATTAAATTCTTCTGTGGTGGAAGTGATAATTGGACATAATACTTTTAATGCTCTTTTGGACACAGGTAGCAGTGAAAATTTTGTCTCATCAAGTGTTGTTAAACAGCACTGCTTCAAGGTTGACCCTTATTGTGGTATGATAACTATGGCTACCTCAAGGTTTACTCAAAAAGTGGAAGGCATTTGTTATGTTGATCTGACACTAAATTCGAGAGAATATAAGAATGTGAGGATGCTAATCATGCCTGGACTGTGCCAAGACATTATTCTGGGACTCCCTTTCTTGAAGAATCATAAATCTATTAGTTGGGGATTTGGGGGTCCTTTGCCTACAATGGAGTTTAGTTGTTTGACTTCCTTAAATATTGAACCACCTCGAATTTTTCAGAATCTAACACCTAATGTGAAGCCTATTGCTACTCCTTCTCGAAGATACAATTCATCTGATGTGAACTTCATTAAGTTGGAGATAGAGCGTTTATTAAAGGAAGAGATTATACGACCTTCTCAGAGTCCCTGGAGAGCTCAAGTACTTGTGATTACTCAAAATAATTCCAAGAAGAGGATGGTTATAGATTATTCAACTACTGTGAATCGATATACATATCTTGATGCTTATCCCTTGCCAAATATTGAAAACTTGGTTAATAACATTGCAAAGTATTCTGTATACTCTGTTATCGATTTAACGTCAGCATATCACTTGGTTCCCTTGCATCCAGATGATAAGAAATACACTGCATTTGAAGCCTGTGGAAAGTTGTATGAATTTAATAGGCTCAGCTTTGGACTTACCAATGGTGTTGCTGCTTTCCAGAGAGTGATGGATACTTTTATTGACAAGTATGATTTAAGGGACACTTTTTGCTATTTAGATGATTTAACAATCTGCGGAATTGATAAAAAATCTCATGATGTCAATCTTAGACGATTTATTAGAGCAGCTGAAGAGTGTGGTATGGTTCTCAATATGGAAAAATCTAAGTTTTCTCAAACTTCTATATGTGTCTTAGGGTATGAAATTAGAGAGCATGAATTACGTCCTGACCCTGCTCGTTTAGATCCCATACGTACTTTACCATATCCTAGGGATAAAAAGTCATTGGATAGGATTCTTGGTTTGTTTGCTTATTATGCAAAATGGATTCCCAAATTCTCAGAAAAAATTCGCCCCTTAATCGATGTATCATTCCCTCTGGGTGAGGCTTCTAAGGCTGCTATTGACACCTTAAAAACTTCTATTATTAATGCTGTGAAAATGCATATTGAAGAAACTCTAGAATTCACAGTAGAAACGGATGCATCTGATAGCTGTATTGGAGCAGTCCTGCAACAGGAAGGACGGCCAGTAGCTTTTTTTTCTCGCACTCTGAACTCCTCGGAGAAAAATCATTGTTCTCTTGAGAAGGAGTGCTATGCTATTGTTGAAGCTATTAGACAGTGGAGACATTTTCTGTTAGCTAGACCTTTTAAATTAATAACTGATCAGCGGTCGATATCGTACATGTTAAGTCAGAACCACAAAGGAAAAATCAAGAATGAAAAAATTATGCGATGGCGTACTGAAATCCAGTCATACAAATATGAGATTGTACATCGACCTGGGAAGTTAAATATTGCTGGCGATGCAATGAGTAGAGCTTTTTGTTCTGCTGCTTCTGTATCTGATTTAATTGAACTACACAGGGGTTTATGTCACCCTGGTGTTGTAAGAATGTCACATTTTATAAGGAGTCGCAACTTACCCTACTCCTTGGATGAAATTAAACGTATTGTATCACAATGTGATGTATGTGCTGGATTGAAACCGCAGTTCTTCAGACCGAAGCCTACCACTCTTATTCAGGCTATGAATCCTATGGATCGATTGAGTATAGACTTTAAAGGACCATTAATCTCTCAATCTCTCAATAAATATTTATTCATTGCGGTGGACGAGTATTCGCGTTATCCCTTTGCAATTCCTTGTCGAGATACTTCTGCCAATACAGTAATTTCTTGTTTAACTCAAATATTCACCCTAACTGGCATGCCTGCTTACGTGCACTCGGATCGTGGTTCTAGCTTTATGTCTTTTGCTGTGAAGCAGTTTCTTTTTGAGAGGGGTATAGCTTCCAGTAGGAGTACTCCCTACCATCCAACTGGAAATGCTCAATGTGAAAGATATGTGGGAGTGGTTTGGAAATCCATTTCTTTGGCTTTGGCTTCTAAAAAATTGCCTGGCACCTGTTGGGAATCAGTTCTTCCCGACGCCCTCCATTCCATTCGATCTCTTTTGTGTACTGCCACAAATTGCACCCCTCATGAGCGTTTCTTTAAATTCCCTCGTCGTAGTACGACAGGAATCAGTTTACCTAGTTGGCTTACTCCCCAAAGCTTGGTATATTTACGTAAATATATTAGAAACAAGGATGATCCATTAGTTGAACAGGTGAAACTATTAGAGGTTACTCCTACATATGCTCATGTACGATTCGACAATGGAAGGGAGGATACAGTTTCCATTAAGGACCTCTCCCCTTGTCCTAAGGTAATTATTTCTCCTGATGAAAATGTGTCTGAGCCTCATACTGTTGTTGCTGATGATTCACCTCTTCTGCCCGATGATATTGACAGTGGACGTGAGCGGGTTGAATCTAATGATGCAGACATTTCAAATGAACCTGAGATGGGCACCAAGACTTTATCTACCCCCGATGAAGACCCATTAGTATTACGAAGGTCTACTCGTGATCGAAGACCAGTGGATCGACTAAATTTGTAAAGTTATAGAATTTTGATTGAACGAATTTTGATTAAACTATTATGTTCTGTTTTTGTGATATCACATTGTTTGTATTCAGAATTCATAAAGTTAGTTATAGAATTTTTGTTTAAAAGATTATATTCAGTTTTGTGAAATCATATTGTTTGTATTCAAATTTCATAAGCTTTTTACCATTGCTTAAATCCATTGAAGGAGGTTATTATTATTATTATTATTATTATTATTATTATTATTATTATTATTATTATTATTATTATTATTATTATTATTATTATTATTATTATGAATGATTTAGTAATGTATTTATTTATCTATTTGCAGGATAAAATGTAATAGCAATTTTATGCTCAATAAAGCCTAAAGTCATGTCAGTTTTAGATCCTTTTAAAGTTAAAAATAAGGGCTTATATTACAATTTTTTTATTATAATTCTTTTTATATTTGTACGTTTGATAATATAAACAAAATGGAACGTGGACTTCGGCCGGACAGACTCGAAATACATCCCTCATCTCCTGAGGCTCCGAAGATTTTTAAGCATTGGCTGTACATTTTTGAGTTCTTAGATCATCTGGAATCTCTTTCCCTTCTTTCTGATTAACAAGTGACGGCTTTCGGGGCTCGAGGTCTACTGGCGATATACTTCCTAATTTAACAGATTTATGGTTTTCGGCCCTTAGGAACTACGGGGAACTTGTGTGGTGGGCGCTTGACATACAAAGCATTTGACCGGGTATGGCACGCGTCACTGCTCTCCTGGCAAAATTGCTTAGAGTTTCTTTCTTCTCTTTGCTTCCCATGACCAGCTTTCTTTTAAATCGCTCAATATCTGCTATTGCTGATGAAGCAACTTCTTCTTTTTCTGTCAATATGGTGTTCCTCAGAATTCTGTTTTATCTCCAACTTTATTCCTGCTTTTCAATCAATGATCTTCTCACCTGCACATCTACCTCTATCCACTCATATGCCGATGACTTGACTTCATTCTTTCACTCAATTCATTCTGCTTCCCTCTTTTGCTTCTAGAATTGCCTCTCGTCTTAATCTTTCCGATTCTATTCTCGCTGATCTGGATAGAATTTCAGGGTTTGGTCGTCTCAAGCTTGTGAAATTTAATTCTTTAAAAACCCAACTTCTACAAATCTCCCTCTCTAAGACACCTAAACTTTCCTATCTCTTTCGACGGTTCTCTCGTCTCTCCTGTTGACAATATAAACATCCTTGGCCTTAACATAAACAAAAAAATGTTTTGAAAACCTCAAATCACAGTGGTTGCTAGGGTGGCCTCAAAGAAACTGGGAGTTCTGTTTAGAGTGCGAGACTTTTTTTTCTCTTCTCAGTTACTCCACCTATACAAGGGTCTCATCCGCCCTTGTATGGAGTACTGCTCTCATATCCTGTGGGGGGGGGGGCTCTGGTTTCATCCAGCTTTTGGATAGGGTCGAGTCAAAGGCCAAAAGACTTATAAACGTCCTGTACTTTCTAAAGTTCACTTTGACCCTTTATATTGCGGCGCGATGTTGATCTTTTATCCCTTTTCCTATACGGTACTGGTAGAGGCAAGTGCTCGAGGGAACTATCCACTCGCGTACCACCACCTTACGACGCCCTCGTAGCACAAGGGTGCTGTGGTCGGCACCGACATGAGTTTTTGAGTTGAAGTAGTAAATCCAAGACTGGTTCGCTGCGGTGCTTCTTTCTTTCCTGCCACCTCTGTTCTGTGGAAATCTCTTCCATCATCTGTGTTTCCTACTCAATTTAATTTCCCTCACTTTAAAGCCTGCGTCTGTGCTCATCTGCGTAATTTGCGTTAGATGGATTTTTGAGGCGTTTAACACCCACTCCTTGAATAGGGTTCTGCCCGTGAGCGGCGGTGACAACTGTAAAAAAATAAATAAATAAAAGGTTCTAATAAGGAATTCCTTAAGCTAGCTGAAACCCCACAAGAATGGCACCTCCGACGGTGAACCACTTCTAGAATGCATTAAAATAGCATAACCGAGGAGCTTGCTCGCTTGACAAAAAAAAAAAAAAAAAAAAAAAAAAAAAAAAAAAAAAAAAAAAAAAAAAGACAGAGAAGTGGAAGCCGCCTTATCTGCAACCCCTGGCAACAGCACTGATAGTGACGATGGTGGCTTTTCAGCAAATAAACCTACTGAAGATGAGGATTTGGATATGTTAGACTTTGATAAGTTCATGGCCGAAATTTCATTGACATCTCTTTCACCTTCAAAGGAATCACACCAAGGAAACCTCTCGTAAACTGAAGAGACAGCATCAAGGAGCAAAGATAATTCAAATTTGCAGTCCCGTGAAAGAGGAGATGAGGCTCTACGAAACATGAGATGCCTGCCTAACAAAAGAGAATCCTTTTGCGGTGGCATGAATGGGCAAAGTTTTCATTATATCAGTGCTTGCAGGCAAATAATTATCAGCACCTTCCTTCATCAGTCGAGAGCGAGCGCATTTATAGTGTAGGTAGGAATGTAAACACTCAAAAGGACAAGGCTCTCGGCCAGATACTAGTGAAGCTTAATGTTTTTGCATCACAATTTGTGAAGTTTTTGAATTTGATTTGAATGAATATCTATTAAAGGAGTAATTTTATTATGTCATGTTTTGAGTAATAGCGTTTTTTATTTTAACTTTTCCGGCTGATTAATTGAGGTCTCTTTTTTCATTATTTTTATTCTTATATTGTAGGGCTATAAAGAATCTTCTTTTAAATTGTAATCATGTTAAAACATAAAGCTAGTAGCTAAACTTGTTAAAACTTACTTGAAAATGGAAATGGAATATTTTTAAAAACACAAACATAAAAAGTTATTAATATTATATTTGCATTATTATTCCTTAAGGTACTATTTTAATTTATAAAAATAAATATACTTGGGCATAACCAAATATGAAATATATGACTAAGAACATGACTTCAGTAAGAGGTGCAAAATTGAGATTGCTAGCAAGTGCACATTTCTAATCTTATTACTGTGTATTTTATTATATATAAGTTCGTATCGAGTTATCGGTATCGTATCGGCACCTAAAAAAATAGAGTATCGGTATCGGTATCGGTATCGGCCTCTTTTCTGGTATCGTACACCCTAATATATATATTATATGTAATCCGGAGAGGCACATGCATTAACTTTAAAAACTAATACAGTTACAGGAAAATAAATAACATTTTTGATTTCAGCAATAATTTTATCGATGAAAGAAAAAACAAATTATTTTATTCCATATATTATTAATAACACCTTAATTTAGTATAATCTTAGTCTGGCATAGCGTACGCTCCGATCACCTTCCAATTCTGCGTTAATACAGAGCCAGAGTTACCAAATAGTGTTTTGTTTTATTTGCTCTGGAGAAATTATTTTTTCTTTTTTTTATTTCCTTTTTAGGGGTTCGAGCCGACGGAGGGACAGAGGAGGGACGAAGTCCCCCGTCGTCCCTGCGTAGCCGAGAAACCCGACTATAGATATACTATGATATATGATATACCGTGGTGTATCATATAGTAAAAGAAAAAAAATTCACAATTTGGCACTTTGCCGTGCTCCCTCGGTACTCGAGCTCCTTCGTTTTCTCAAAAACTGGTAATACTTATACAAGTTTTCCAACATTTTTAACAAATTTTAATTTTTAAAAAAGCGTTAATTTTTTTTTTTTTTTTGTTATGTCATGGGTAAAGATAAAATGATATTTTTATTTTCCTGTAGCTGTTAAAGTTTTTTAGTTACATGCATGTGGCTTTCGGGATGCTGACCTGATATATATATATATAATATATAATCATAATATATATATATAAGTATATATATATATATATAATATATATATATATATATATATATATATATATATATATATATATATATATATATACATATATATATATTATGAGAGAGAGAGAGAGGAGAGAGAGAGAGAGAGAGAGAGAAGAGAGAGAGAGAGAGGAGAGAAGAGAGAGAGAGGCTTTAATTTATAAATATGAAGCAGACGTATGTACAGAAGAAAAGTGGTAGAAATGGAAAAAGGATCTTCACTTTTCTTCAGGTCTTCCAACTTTCAAGTTTTCAACTCCAAGAGGTTGAAGACTGAAGTTGTGCTAAGAGAGTTAATAAGATTAGAGATCTTGAGGAACTTGGGGTGTTTTTTGACTTTTTGTGGAACGAGTGGATAAAATTTAAATTAAAAAATAACTTTTTATACATTGAAAATTAATAACCATACATCAAAAAATCAATTTGTTTCATTAATGAAACAGACAATAAGTATGAGGGATTAATCAACCTTAGGAGACTACAAAATGATTTCTATTTAAGTACAAAATAAATATTAATTCTAACAACGAAATATTTAAATTGGATGTAGACACTGATACTTGACGACTCCTGGAAGTCTGGATCTTAAGAAAATCTATTAAATTTTAGTAATAAAATGAAATAAATTTAAGAAGTTCGAACTGGATGCCAGACTACTTATCATAAGAAAAGCTGTAGTGATGTACCCCCAAATACTAACTTTTAGTAATAGCTATTATAAAATCGTTAATTTAGTTAATTACATATTTAAGCGAAAATCGTAATCGCCAGTTAGACTTAGATGATATCAGGAATGTAACTGTAAAACCACTCACAGGAGTACTGTCCAGGTATTAGATTCTGCAATGATTAATATGATACGACAAGACACACTCCACAGAGCTAACAAAGTAAATTCAGGATCAGGCTGGTCTCAAGTGGACTGCAAAGTCTTTAACAGTCTCAGAATAAATAAATAAATATAAAATATTTTCCATGAAAAAAGGAATGAAATATGATAGATATATTATATATATATTATTCCTTTTATTCAAATGTAACTCATTATTTACCCTTAATTATATATATATATATATCTATATATATATAATATATATATTATATAAATTATATATATATAATATATATAATAATATATATATATATATATATATATATATTCATTCATTCATTCATTCATATATTATTATATATATATATATATATATATAGTATATATATATAGTATATATATATATAGTTATATATATATATAATATAAATTTATATTTTATATATATTATAATATATATTATATTTTATTATTATATATATTATATTATATTAATATATATTATATATATATATAATTTAAATATATATATATATATATAAGTGTTAATATATATATATATATAATATGAAATGATGAATGAATTGAATATATATATTCCTATACAATATATATATATAATATATATATATATATATATAATTTATATATATATATTATATATTATATATATATATATATATATATATATATATATATATATATATATATATATAGTAAAGTGTTGTTTTTTTTTAAGACTGCGTCAGTTTTGATTTTTTTGTTTTTTTTTTTCAATTATTCTGTATATGATCCTACAGTCAATTAGGGGTGACGGCACTGCATTCCAAAAATATATGGACCAGTTAGGTTTTACGACTCCGTCGTTTAATTTTTTTTTTTTTTTTTTTTTACCTAAAGGAATACCCAAGGGTAAACCGCAAAGATGGCAGGAGTCGGGCTTTTCTCGGCCTTCCGGGGGAACGACAGGGTAGGACTATTTCCTCCCCTCCGGAGGGTCTCCGGAACCCCCGCTCTTTGGTATTTGGGTGTCGCGGGGGTTCCTCCGCCCCTCCCCTACGGGGTATGGAAAACGTCCACCTCTGTCCCCCGTCGGCTCGAGCCCCCTAAATTTTTACTTTTTTTTATTTTTTATTTTTAAATTTTTAAAAAAAAAAATTTTTTTTACATTTTTGTAATAAGCTTTAACAGCTGATTCAAATATGTAATTGGTTTTTCTGTAAGTGTTGTACTTTTCGAGATATTTCATTTATTTTATTTTTGTTTTTTTTTGTTTTTTACATTTTTGTAATAATCTTTATACGCTGATTCAATATGTAATTGGTTTTTCTGTAAGTGTCGTACTTTTCGAGATATTTCATTTTTAAAAATTTTATTGATATAAATGTGATTTTTAAATAATTATTTAAAATATTTCGAACTTTTGAATCATGTCCATCACCACTGAAATTCATTGTTAGTATCATATACTAGCAATAATATGTTAAAAAAAAAACAAAAAAAAATCAAAACTGACGGAGTCTTAAAACATAACAGGGCCTATATATATATATATATATATATATATATATAATATATATATATATATAATATATTTATTATATATGTATATTTTATTTTTTTTATATATTTATGTATATATAAGTATTAGTATTAATATCATATTATATGTCTATGTGTTATCAGTTATAGATTTTTTTATAATATATTATCAATTATATCGACATCAGCCAATTTTTGTAGATTTTCATGAAACTTATGAAATAATTGACACGAACTGTAAAGAAAGAAAAACCTGAAAAAAATTCTAAAAATGACCCTGAAAAAGTTTATAGTATATTTTATAATTTTTTATTTATACTGCCGGATGCGGTCTTTTTTCAATTTTTTATAAGCATATATAAATAAACATGATATTGAAATTAGATTTATTTATTTTTGCAGCAATCACAAGTCGGGGGTAAGGGGGGGTAGAGTCCCAGTAGACAAATATTCTTGTCATGCATTAATTTACTACTTAAAATTAATATAAATGTTATTTCCTAACGATTAAGTAAAAATAAATAAATAAAAATTAAAAATAATCCATTCCTATAATATGATAGGACTAATTATATGTCACATACAAACTAATATTACTGTTTTACTGCATGTACCAGACCTAAACATGTGTACCAAGTTGGAACCCATAAACAGGTTACTACGATACAATTATCGATAATAAAAACTTACGTAAATTTCAAATATATACCAAGATGGCTAATTTAGTTTGAATCCAGCATGGGGGAAAGTTTTAAGTGTAAAACGTCTACTTCTATATTATTTACAAGGTGATGATTGAAAATGGTCCCTCATCTACGCCGTAACAGGGTTCCGGATGTATTTCGAACTTGGAGCCAATAATTTATACGGTTCTCGGAGAAGGAAAGTAGGAGAGATGTAGTAATACACAATACCTAGTAAATGCCCTAAAGAAAAAGTTCATGCACTGGATTACAAACAGGAGGGCGTGCAGTGCAACGCCTATCGACCTAATCTGTCATCCAAACAGTTCAGAGATAGATATATATAGGATGTATTTTGAGCAGCAGTTAAACAGATAAATGGAAATTACCTAGTTCTCGAGACCGCTGGGGTGTTGGCCTTAACTGTCCCTTTTCGACGAATATATTGGGTTAAATTTCGGCATAGTCAAATAATTAAAATTGGCTCACATATACGTTAAATAACATAAGATATTTTCTACGTTAAAAGTATTATCACATGAGCTATTATTTCTGCGAGCATCAACACAAAAAGTAAAGATAAATTATTGTTAATAGTTACTAGTTCAGCAAGACAACACGAGGTAGTAATTAAACTTGGATGTTTTTCATATCAAGAATCGTTGATGTAACGTACACAAAAAAATATTGATGAAAGCTTTTTCCGAAAGGATTTTTCCAAGCTTCAAACCCCCTGCCATCCTGTCATAATCAAAAAATAGCCTATCTTTGCTACCGCGATCCTCAACACAGTAATAACCCTTCCGGGAAGGTTGGTACGAATCGCATGTAACGTTTGAAGGTGAAATGTTGGTACGCTTACTTATGGGTCGCTATCCTTTTTTGCGTACCAAAAATAATGGAAGTGGCCGCTCGATAATTTTGAAAACTTTTATATTTGCATGGCGTTAATGGTGTTATCATCCCTGTAAAGTTCAAAACCACATTATTTTTTGTAGATTTACTCTGGTTGTAACAGGGTGAGCCAAAATGTTTGACCAGGTGGAGCAAAATTTATCACTTAATAGAGGTAACATTTTAAGTCATATCTCCATATTGGTAATTCTTATACCAAATTTCATAGAGAGTGATTTGTTAGGGATACTTTAAGGTACATTTGGCCTTTCCTGTTTTTTTTGGGAAAATAATATTTCACCATGAAAATGAATCCGAAAAATTGTGTTAAAAATCGAAGAAATTTCCATTTTCGTGGGTGTATTATTAAAAGAAGGAAATAATTTAACGATATAAAATTTTGTGTGATGATACATACTAAAGTAGGGTTTAACTTAAATCTTATTTGAAGTTTGGTAAATATTTTAAAAAAAATTTACAGGGTGTCCAAAAATCAATTTTTCGGAAAATCGGTAACTTTGAACCTTAATATCTCTGATGGGGTAAGTGCTAAAAATCTGAAATTTTCACACATTATACTACTACTATAGATGTTCCTTCACCTGCAATATTGACTTTGGTATTTGCTTGTTTTAAGAAATACAGCCATTCAAA
>JABUQX010135811.1:0-7500 GCA_015478945.1 Trachelipus rathkii
TATACGTATATATATTAGAATTAATAATATACTATTATATATACAATATATATAGTATCCACAACTATAAGTTAGTCTATTTATTGGTATTTACCTCCCGAGTTAGTCAATTATATAATAGTTACCTAGGGTTGACACATTACATTATATCTAAGATAATGAGCACTCTAAATATTTTGTGTCGGTATATATAAGCTCTGAGATCCTACCTTATTCTACTTATGTACGATATATGATACAGGAGTGAATATTACTATTCAGGGTAGTATATATATATACTATATCATCCAGAATATATTGGATATATATTATATATTATATTAGTATATTAGTATAGTATACTATATTTTAAATATATATGTATATATATATATAATATTATATATAATATATTATAGGATAATCTATATATATATATATATATATATTATATATATATATATATATATACGTAATATATATACTAACTAATATATTATGAAATGGGAATGGCAAATAAACAGATTAACCAGAAAGTTGTTTTGGACTCCTTAAAATTAAAAATAAATTCAATTTTTTTTACTTCAGAAACTTCTAACATATGCTAACAAAAAGGGGGAGGAGCTTTATTATCGACTGTAGCTAATATTCTTTTTGGCCTAAGGAATATGTGTAAATTGTTAGTCTGACAATTTATCCATACGATTTTCTGTACTTTTAGCGAAAACTATGGCGACAGTGAAGTCAGTCAACTTATTCAAGCTATTTGTAGCTACTATTATGGGGTAAAGTATGGCAACAGTGTAGTCTGGAAACTTATTCATTCTAAATATAGTTACTTAAGTAAATTATGGCAACGGTGTTGTCTGGCAACTTATTCATACTAATTTTAGCTGCTTATCGAGTAAAATGGGGCAGAAGTGTAGTCTGGCAACTTATTCAAACTATTTTTAACTTTTTATTGTGTAAATTATGGCAACAGTGTAGTATGACAACTTATTCATAATATTTTTTGCCACTTATAGTGAAAAGTATAGCAATGGCGTAGTCTGGCTACTCATGGATATTATTTTTAGCTACTTATAGCGCATGCAAAGCATGACAGTAGCGCAGAATGGAAACTTATTCAAAATATTTTTATCAACTTATGGCGTAATGTATGGCAACGGTGTGTAAAACAAATGGCAACTTACTCATCCTATTTTCAGCGACTTTTAGAGTAAAAGCCTCTAATGATATCGGAACTGAAGACCCCTTCTTGTTAAGGGCTGTTACCCTAACGACATAGTCCCCACCAGGGGCGAGCCCCTCCACGGTGAATATTGGCATCATACCCTCCAAGACTCTAACAGGACTTTCAGCACCACGGGTAAATATTTCGGCCCTGTAATAATAACAATAATAATAATAATAATAATAATAATAATACAGATTAATCAATAATAATAATAATAATAATAATAATAATATAATAATAATAATAATAATAATAATAATAATTAATAATAATAATGAATGAATCTTATATATTATATTAAAGTTAATAAATAGTTTGATTGTAAAACATTGCTTAAAAACAAATGAGTATAATAAAGTACGTATAAATAATGTTAAATTATATAATAATTAAATATTTAACCTAAAATTATATTATATATTATTTATATTATTAATATTATCATTGAATTTTAAAAATTATTAATATATATATTAAAATAATTAGAGTTTCAATAAATATAAATTATATATTTAACGGTTATATATTAGGAGTATATCACCTGAAACTTATGTGTTAGTCCACCACATCTGCTCCATGGTTTGCAAGTTATATCGCAAATGACTCCAGCTGACTGGGGTTTGTGAGAACACCAGTCCCGCGAAAAACTAACTATCTGGAGAGCGCCCTGATTGATATAGTATATATATATATATATATTATATATATATATATATATATATATATATATACACCTATATAAATTGATATATATATACTATAGTATATATATATATGATATAAACTATAATATAAATTTATATATAATATATTTTGGGTGTACAGTTTCGGAGCAAGTCATCTATGGCATTGGCAATTGACAATGGCATTAGATACTGCACTTGGCAATTGACATTGGCACTGAGATAATTGATACTTCTTAAAATAGTGCCAAAGTGATGAAAAATAGCAGATGCTTCCATCATGTTAAAACGTTTCTCTACTTAATCGCTTTATATATATATATATATATATATAATCATTTCAGTATATATACATGAAAATTTAACGGTTACTAACTATTATATAATAATTATATATATACTATGTAGTATAAATATTTATATGTTTAAAGTGAGGTATTTATGCATCACAAAAAGTTAAGTAATGAATCTATATATATATATAGTATACGCAAAGATTATATATATAACTATAGTATACGAGCTCATATATACTACTATATGATATATATAAAATTAATATATGATATATTCTTTTAATATATAGCTCACTACTATAAATATTCCATGACATATATATATATATAAATATCTCTATATTTTATATAACTACAAATATATATATATTATTAGTTATTTATATATATATATTATCATTTAGTTATACTTATATTATATATATTATATAATATACGATATAAATAATAATTAATAAAGATATTTATTATACATTAGTGATAATCAGCTAAATATTACCTATTATGTTATGAGTATATCAATTACAATACATGATATAATATTATATAATTACGCTTATATATATATATATAATACTCATATAAATATAAATATAGAAGTTAGATTAGTATTATATATTAAAGGCACTAATAATAATATACATAATATATATGATATTGTTACTAGTAGTAGTAGTAGTAGAATATATATATATAGGGTAAATAATGATATATAATTGAAGTATATTACTTCTGCTACCCGGGAAGACTCATGAACCGTCAAGGCACGAGCCCGACTCTCTTCTTCCATTCCTCTCTATCTTACCAGGAGATACCATTGAATGTGATGCTCTTCTTACGCGAATTTATATTACTTATTACTTACTCATTATTTATTATTAATATTATTTATTATAGGAGTTTATTACTATATTTATTATTATTATTACAATTTGGTTATTTATTATATATTCATTTAGTTTTATTATTTTATTATTATAACATTTATTATTTTATATTATTATTATTATTATTATTATTATTATAATTATATATTATTATTATATTATTATTATTATATTATTGGATCTTACAAAAGCATTTAATATATATATTGTTTAACTTGCTACAAAAAATTGGATTAATATATTTTCTATCTGCTCAGCAAGGAATATTTTTTAATGTCGAATATGTCATTATTTCACACATAACACACCACAGCCTGACTTGAGAGATTAGAATTTCGTTAATAATTTCCAATAATCACGCGTTAGCGCAATTTTGTTATGCACAAACAGAAAAGATCTAAATGAAATCTTCCGGTCAAATATATTCGATAGAACTAACACAATTATCATGATCATTATTATTACCTAACTATCTTATTAATTCGCTATTTTATTATATAGATGATAATTATCTATATTAATAGCCCAATTACAATTCAATAACTGAAAGTGAGTACATATAATACATTAATATATATATATAATATAATATATAATATATATTAATAATATTAATATATATATTATATATTAATATATATATATATAATAAGTATATATATATATATTATTAATAATACTATATATATATATATATATAATATAATATATATATATTATTAAATATATATATATGTTTTACATCTTAACCTTGAATTAGATGAATATGAAGAAGCGAAAGCAAAATCACAAATGCATTATTTAAACAAAGAGGAATTTTTTTAGATTTTAAAAAACCTATTTCCCTATATATATAAAAAATAAATTCATTTCTATTTATCTTTAATGTTGCAGTTTATAATTTATATCTCCTTTGATAAGAATCAACGGTAATACACCCATTCAGTTAAGGATGTACTCTCACCCTCTAATGTTAGATGTACTCTTCTTGATATATTGATTAGTTTCACATATTTGAGGCATAATGTGTCTTGATTGGAATTCTTTTCCACCATGCTCTCGATCTCTACTAAAAGACAACTTCTTCAAGTTTTAGGAAATATATTATTCTATAATTTGAGAATTTGTATATGAAGTGAATTTTATTAGTGTATCATTATTTAACGACAATCTTGTCACAGGCGTTATGATAGAGCGTCCAAGAGTTCCTTGGTGCAGCGCTAGACTCCGTCGAGAGTTTTCAGGCTTGGCGTTGGATTATCACCAAAGTGTCTAGACAACTCCCGAAACACGCTTAATTTAAATGACACTCCACCCGAGACGCAGAATTGCCCAAGAGAGGTCATAACCTCTTTCTCAAAAGTCTTCATGCCTTCAAAGCCAGAGTTTTCTGATCATCTGCGGCCATGATATATTTTCTTCTTTTAATTCTTCCCTTCACTTAAAGCAGGGAACTGCGTCCTGAGATATGGCAAAGCCCATCCTCCATTTTTTTAAATTAAAACCTACATTTTAAATAAGTCACAGCATCCAGGGAAACATATCGGCGCTTGAGTAAAGTAACAAGGCTGATACTCTGGAGAATTTTCAAAGATCTTGGTAAAGCTTATGTTTTACTTTTCTATTCTCACACTTTCCTCTCTGGGCTAATCCTAGTGGGCTTGTCTGTTGCTCTAACTTGTCCCGAGTAGGCCAAAAGGAAACAACAGGTTTGGTGATCACCCTGGAGTTCCATTAGCATTCCTCACCGAGAATTCCTATAGACGTCTCCGAAGAGTTTCAACTATTATATTTTATGCTGCAAATGCACATTACGTTAAAATAAGCTGAGCATGGGACCTGTCATATGTTCCATCATTTAAACTGAGTATGCTAACTGGTGAATGGTGGCTTGGCATTACCACTATGAAGCAATTACTGCTTTCAGACTTGTTGTGATATAGATGTGTAGTGTAATTTGAAATCTACGTTCCTACGCTCTGGCATGCCTTGGACAACGCGCCGGCACCAAGTTCGGCGCGATCAAACCGCTCCAACACTGTCATGTACACATAAACATACCTGAGCCGGAAGGCATACACTATTTTGAAAATTGCTCATGTCCTCTTGTCTATATACTCAAAATTCACTAGTGCATGTTGCAAACAAATTCCACTGCTGCAGCATAGATCCTAAGAGTTCACCTTGTTCTTTGCTGAGATCTAAATCTCTTGCTAGATCGTCGAGCTCTCTTTTTTTAAATGAGATGGGGTGTTCTCTCATGAAATGGAAAGAAGGATGGGCGCAACGAGAGAGGTCAATCCGTTGTCCATGCTTCAATTTCCTCAACGTCCTTCTCGGGATGCTTAAGGGGATAGATTGATTCTTTCAAGTCATTGGGTCGGCTCAATTAAGCATTGGGAGTTCACGACCTCCATGATTGTACTGGCCAAAATTGCAGATTGAGGTAAGAAATAAGGATAAAACTTAATATTTGATTTTGAGTTTTTTAATTGAATAAATCTCTTATGGTACTTTTGTTAGGATACATAAAATAGCAGTCACATTCTAAGATTGGACAAGTAAATAGTTCGCGCCAAACATAAGGTGCAGCAAATGGTCAAACTTAATCAAAATATTGTTAGTAACATAGTATATGTTGACAAGATATTTAAATGGCGAGCACCTAAATCTATTGTCCTAGTACTCCAATGGAACATACCACAAATAATAGTATATTATAAATTAGCTATATCTAAACTGTGGTTTGTTATAAATAGACCACCTCGACTCAATTTTTCACAACAGTGTACTCATCACATATTAAAACAAAATACAATCTATGCTGATGATTTAATACACATAATTAAAGGTTCAACAATTTATCGATACAAAAATCACTTGTTCGATGTGTTAATGAGAGGTTAAACATACAAATTTACCTTCCGTCTAACAACTAAAGCAGACTCTCAATACGAAATAGACTCAGAGCCATCAAAGGCTTTGCTCCTTCAACAAAACCAAGATTGAACAATAGATAATTATCTCCTCGATTTACGCTGGCAATTGCTTTATATATGAGATATGAGCTTAATATATACTAGTAATAAGGAAAATATATTATATATATATATATGTTATAAATACTATAGTATTATGTATTGTAATATTAGAACTGACTTAAATTATCGAGCACAAGATAAGTACGGATTTTCAAGCAACTTGGCGAAGAAATTATGTTGTGTGTAACGAGTCGCATTGGGCCACGAGTACAATCATGGTACGAATATAGTTATAGTAGTATATAAATTACTATATATTATATATAACTAATAATTTCAAAGGCGAGCTCTTATACTTCGTAATGCGTGTGTCTTCGTTTGCTTAGCAGAGTTAGGAGAGCATTAAGTTGAACGAATACCGATCGTGATCTTTTACGAAATTTATAACTGAATGTTACGAATAACAGTATTTTCTCTTCCTTTTCTCGCGAAAATTTGGTCAAGGTAGAAAACATACATTGAAAACCCTTATTTTTCGATGTTGAGCCCTTAAATCGCTAAAAATGACATAAAAAGTGTAGAAAATCCATAGTGGTGTAGGAACGATATTTTTTCCAATCAAAATTAAATAAAGGTGATTCTTCGTGCTCCGATCATGAAGCTAGCGGAATTGTGGTGTTTGTGTGTGTTGTTGTGAATTTAAAGTACAAATTTACTTATATTGTCCGCGAGTTCGGCATAATTCTCTGAAGTTATCAGGATTCTTTATGTACTCAGAATTAAGGTTGAGACAGTTTTAAAGGGCTATTTACTTGTTATTATAATCAGTAAATGGTAATCATCATACACTCTTTACCCTGAGTTAACCGACATGATATGGAGTTATCTTATATATATATAGGATGGGTATACGAACGAGGAATATATGGGACGAATATATAAAGAAGACGCAATATATATTATCATCATGTCTACGGAACAGTAGTTTCCTATACACAGATAATAATATCTCATTACCACTACACAATAATATATGATTTCGCTATATATATCATGCCTTATCATATTCAAGAGCCTATATCACTCGTATTGATAATTTAGCTCAGTTTTATTTTACCGATTTTTAAATTTAGTTTTTAAAATTTTACTTCAGGGAAATCCGTATTATGATCAATTCTTTCTTTAGTCCCGTTACTCCCGCGGAGACTATATTATTATATTGAGTATGTATTTAGGTATATTAGATCGCGTATTAATTTATATATTATTATTATCGATGATGATAACTATCATTTTAGCGTTATTTGGATATATATAGAAGAGGTTATTAGTCCATTAATTATTATTATTATTATTATTAAATTTATATTATGATATGATTACATATATCACATGCCAAAATATATTCATGTATTAATTAATTCATTATGATTATAA
>JABUQX010135811.1:12500-32267 GCA_015478945.1 Trachelipus rathkii
AATATTAATATATTATATTTATATAATATATATATATATATATTAATTATATTTAATATATTAATATATTATATTAATATATATATAATATATATAATATATATTATAAATATATATATTAATATATATATTATTAATATATATTATATATTATTAAATATATATATATTAATAGATCATACATTACAATACTAATCAATATGCTTCATCATGCTAATTATCATACTATATATATTATCCTTTATTTTTTTCCCTACAAGATACTTTAGGGTAGGGTTAAGGATGTCGATATGTAACTATGTCAATCGGTAAAAAGAGAAAGTTAGGCATTATAAGAAAGATAAACATATTGAACACTCATGACAGTCGGAAAAGATTAAGCTACATATCATAGGTACGTTATATACATTTATGACCTATATTCACTCATATATCTATATATACCTTAATTATATGAGACTCGGTGCTAGTACATGAAAAATCCAACACTAAGTACTCTACTGAGTAGAGTACCATGTAAATATATATATAATATATAGCTGAACGGAGACCCTTAGCACTTATAATATTGAGACATATATATAATACTAGTTCAAGTATGTTAGTAGTGTTCATTACCCTATGGCTCACTAGATGGCTACACATAATAAGTATAACATTTTTACCTCCAAACCCCGCCAATTTTTACGTATCCTTATTATATATCATGACATTATCTATTTATTCTCGTACCTCTGCCTAAATACTCGTATTTCTTATACAATAATCCTTATTACATAGACATGAGTATATTACGTATTAACTGATATAACTATTACATTTTACTTTTTATATTATTATCGAGGCACTCTAAATATATACCTAAGCGAGGTATACGTGAATATTATCTACTAATATACTAACTAAACTGTAACATATTATTATATATATCCTGTAAATAAAGTTCACATAATTTTTCACCGAATATATCATTTCCTTATTCCACATGACCCATAACCATCATCTAAAGTACTTTCATTTTATTCTCTCACATTTTCGCTACCTTTCTTTCATATCACATAACTTACCTCTAATACGTCATTTTCTTCTCATTTATCCAAATTCATTTTTCACACTTAACCGCTTCCCTAAGATTGTCGCATGCTGAACACATTGAACTTTAGATCTATACCTCTTATTCCGCAGACATAGTCTCACTACTATACATTAACACAGTAACAAACATACCCTGTATGTTGAATGCCTTATCCGTCGAGGAGCGTAGCAACTCACACTTAGTCCTTTCATACCAACGATTATATTGCCCAGCACCTTCCTGCCATTCCACAACTTTCTAATACACTCTGCCATCATATCCGTTCCTTTTTTCATCCAACATATACTTAAATATTTAAACTCAGATTACTGTTCCAGTTGCCCATCATGCTACATAACTAACACCGAGGACTGTCTTCACTCAGAACCATAACCTCGTCATGATCTTTTTAATTTTCAAACCCCTCCTCTTACAACACCCTGTGCCAAATCCTCCCTAACCAATCCATTCTCAAACTCTCTTTCAGGATTCACACAACACAACAAATCATCCCTACATAATAATAGGTAGGTGCACCCTCCACTCACCTCCATCTCCATTATTTTAACACGCATATATATATATATATATATAAGGTATAATATGATATAAATATATAATAGTATATATATATAACTATATTATATATAATAGTATATATAATATATATATATATATTACTATATATACTATATATATACTCATATATACACCACCACAATATATTTATATATATTATATATATATAGTATTATATATATATATATATATAGTATAAGTATATATATATATATATACATATATATATATATATATATATATATATATAATATATTATATATATTATATATATATATTATATATATTACTATATATATATATATATATATATATATATATATATATATATATATATATATAGTATAATAATATATATATATATATATATATATATATATATATATATATATATATATATATTATATTATATATATATATATTTTATATATTTATATATTAATATTTATATATAATATATATATTAGTATATATTATATTATATAGTATATATATATATATATTAATATTATTATTTATATATTGTATAATGCTATATTTTTGACCAAAATCATTTAATGGCAGTTATTTTTAATTGCTAAAAAAATTGCCAACGCCCATTTTGGGCATTCATCACTTGCGTGCAGTAAGCTAAAATTGATTCAAGAAAGCTTGAACCTCCCATCTCATAGACTTGTTCAAGATGTTTCTACACGATGGAACTCTACATACTATATGTTAGACTGACTTTATGAACAAAAGCATTCCGTAACTATTCATGCTGCAGACCATGATATCTCAACAGTATCATCCTATCAGTGGAGTCTCATTGAAAACATCATCAGTGTCCTGAAACCCTTCGAGGAAATGACAAAACAAGCAAGCTGTGATCAGGAATTAATTAGTTATATAAATCCTGCTGTAGCAACTCAGAACAAATATCTTTCGAAAGAATCCAAACGTAACAATGATTGCGGCATTCAAACATTGAAAGAGAACTTGACAAAAGCTGTAGAAAGGCGTTTTTACAAAGAAAATAATAATATAGAAGCAGAAAAATGTTTCACCATTTCAGCTTTTCTGAATCCAAGATTTAAAAATTGTTTTTTGAAAACGCGGAAGAAGTATATAACCATATAGTAAACAAACTGATTGGTTTAGAAAAAAAACTGAAAGAAAAACTTAAAAGAAAAGATTTAAATGAAACACAAAATCTAAAGCTTGGTGAAGATTCAGAGTTACATGAAGAAATGCACGAGGATATTTGAGAATGCTTTGAAGAACTGGCAAAAGACTCAGAGTTACATGAAGAAATGCACGAGGATATTTGGGAATGCTTTGAAGAACTGGCAAAAGGAGCCGATTCTCATATCTCAGAAGGTGGTGGTAGTAGTAGTAGTAGTACCGAAATGGAAATGGAAGACTCTTTCCCTCTTCCTCTTGAGGAAGGAAGCTTTGAAGCTAAAGAACCATCATCAAGTAGATCAATCACATATGCAAGTGCATCAAGAAGTCAGTTTGGAAGTACTGTTTCAAATTTGAAAAGGTCAAGTTCAAAAAACAAAATGAAAGGAATTATTATGATGGAATAAAAATTTATGCTGTACCTCCTTTAATTTCACGAAATTCAGACCCCCTGGAATAGTGGAGATCTAATAATAATGAATATCTTAAACTTAGACAGCTTGTAGCAAAATACTTAAGCGCACATCCGTCATCAGTAAACTTCTGATAAAGTTTATGTCAGTGCAGCAGGGGCAAATTCTATACAGAAAATAGAAACTGAAAATGCAGAAAAACTTCTTTTCTTAATGAAAAATATTAAATACATAGAAAACAAGGCCAAACAACAGTATTGTGATGATCGTTTTAAGGATCTTATATTATATATATATTATACTATATATATAATATATATAGTACTAATATATATATATTATTATGTATATATTATATATATATTAATATATTTTATTTTTATGGATATATATATAATAATATATATTTATGTTTGGGCACTTAAATCGTGCTTTTATTTGTTTTTTTAGTCCCAGAGTGGGTTTGAATCCTTACCCTATTGGATGTTATTGTTCTTAACCACGATGAGCTCTTTATGGCTAACATAAGGGGAGGGTTTCAACCACTCTGTGACTTTTTGAAAAATACAATTAAAAAGCACGATTAAGTGCCAATTTACTGTATATTCTATTTAGGCTAACGGAATAAAAATTTAACCCTCCAATGGTGTTACCTCTGAACCGAGTGTGGGCGGAGGCCTGTTTGGAGGTTAGATGTCACGACATGCTTACTCCTCTTGGGAGCAAGCATTGTCAAGAGAACGCCTTGGCAGGTTTCCTTTTTTAGTCTCAATCCGTGGTTAAGGGGTAACACTCCTGGCATAACATCCAAAAGGGTAAGGGTTTCAAACCCCTCTGGGACCTTTTTGAATATAGTATATATTATTATATGTTATATATATATGTGTAGTTATAGTATATGATAGTTGTATACTATAGTATATAATATAGTATATATATATATATATATTATATATATAATATTAGATTAAATTATAGATATAGATATTATATATATATATAGGGTATGACTTGCTAAGTTGGTGGAAATATTTTTTTAGGTTAAGTTACATTGAGGTACTAATGTCGGATGAAGAAATGTATAGCACCTGTTGAAAACGAAAATTTTATGGGGATGGATATCATCACGAATCCGATTATCTTTTAGTGGTGGTGGTATTTTCCTTCTAATTCTAATCGGGTTCACGTATGACCTAGAATAGTTCGATATGACATTGTCGATATTATACATCGTACAACACTACTACCCTGAATTTGTAATTATGTAGGTTAAAAACAGGGAGTAGCGGTGGCTCAAAGGATATATATACATTGGGATAAAGTATCTGAAACAGTATTTCCTGCTGCTGGGTATAGGATAGGCTATTGAGCCGCTTCATAGATGTCGAAAGCGCTACCAATATGGATACGCCTGAGTGCTATAAGATATTGTATCACGACATTATGTGATGCATCACCATAAAAAGACATATAAAATCCTCAGATTAATCTAATAGAAACATGTACCTGGATAGATAATAAATTTGGCACTTGACGGAATTACCATCATTAGAAGACAGATAGGATATCTGGTTAATCTATCATGTTGTTCAATTGGGATGGGTCTTCGATGGCAGTCTCTTCTCGTGGGGGAATGATCTTCTGAGTAGTGGTTTTTACAGTCTTTGGGGTGTTGGCACACTGCCAAAATGCGCCTCTGTAGTGATGCGCTGTTGTCCAATCTATCAGTTTTGTCTAGTGATGTGTGAGTCTGAGATTTTTTATACTTTTTAATGTGAGTCGGATGTTTCATGTGTGTCACAGCTCAATGTAATTCGTAGTTTCCAAATGTTAGTATCTATTGTAGGTTTTCATCCAATGTGAGTGGTGTTAGATTAGTGTTTATGCCTTGTTAATTTCTGGTTACGTTGTTGTTAAAGTAGCTTTACTTATGACACTGTGAACATTTAACACTTTCTGTTAGGAAATGATAGTTTTCGTGAAATATTACTGTGTTAACTGACGAGGATGTGTTAGAAAACATGAGCCTAGGTTAAAGTTTTTGTTGGGTAATGTTATGTTAGAATTTTTATAGTTTTGCTAATGTTTTTATGTGGACAATGTTAGTTATTTACCGTTGATAAGCAAATGAACTCTTGTAAAATGAAAAACATGGTTTATTGCCGATGTTAGTGTACGTATGTTAATTTCTAATGAGCGAGATGTGAAGTAACGTGGATTTGTTAGAGATAATGGATGAGTTTCGTAAGATATTACTGTGATGTTATGATTGAAAAGCCAGAATAGGTTGAGTTTTGTAATGAGAGATAGGTTGAGAACTTTATTCATAGGTCCAAATGTTAAAGTCTTATTCGTAGATCCAGATGTCAGTATCTATTGTAGGTTTTCCACCATTGTAAGTGTTAGATATGTTAGGCTATCTTTAATTTCTGTCGTTTTTTGTTAAATATTAGTGAATGACAATATGAAATTAAAAACTGGTGTTAGAGAAATAAGTTTCTGTAAGTTTTGTGTGTTAACTGAACGAATGATGTGTAGAAAACGTGAGCATAGGGTAAGTTTTTTGCTTGGGTAATGTTAGGTTTGCGCTAGAAATTTTGCTAATGTCCATGTTTATTCATAGTTTCAAAAATGAATGTAGAATTGGATATGAGTTGCACTTTGATGAATGTAGTGTCAGTTCATAGTTCATGAATGTTGGTGTCTTTGATGATTGGTCACTTTGGTTAAGGATTTTGTTAATAATCCTGCATTAAGCTGTTGATGATATTTGAAAAGTGGGGGATACATTGAGTTTTTGTATGCCCTGTTAGCTACTTCACCTTTGATAAGTGGGGAATTTTGTGAAAGTTAGTTAGCAGTTTATTCATGCGTGAGGTATGGTTTTAGTTTTGATGTTGTAACATTTATTCTTTAAGTGTCAAGTTATGATTGTTAGCTTTATGTATTGTGAAAACTTGTTTGTTACCTTTGTCAATCGACATATTCGTGAGGTATGTATGATAATGGTAGGGGTTATGATAGATGTTTGTTCAAATATTACTATGTTGTAAGGTGGTAAAATAAACCAATGACATGTTACATATACGTTTGAAAAAGTGTGAACGAGGTACGTTCTGTGTGCAATGTTAAGTTACTTACTGGCTGTTAAGTGACGGGGAACTTTGTTAATGTTGAATGTTTATTCGAGCGTATGGTATATTAGTTTGTCTTGTACGCGTTGATATTGTTCTATAGGGTCAGGTATTGATATGTTAGCTTTTATTGATGGGAAAAGACTTTGTTACGTTAGCGTATAATCGTTGGTCTATTATAAAAGGAACTTATTTTTTATGTTATATGTGGTTTATCCAAAATGATACTTCGGACTGACGTGACTTGAATCGAGTAGATCATAGATGCACGGAAGGGTGGTGGGGAGGCGGGCGTAAGAGCCAACGGGGATGTTTGATTTTAAGCTGGATTTGGTTGACTTAGCAACTTTAGCAGTAAACTATTACACACTTTGATTATGATATTTTAATCAAAACCGGCGTTGTTTTTTTATTGTGAGGCATGTTAAATATGCTAATTTTTATGTTATGTTTTAGAATAAAACTTTGTTATTTTGCAATTATTCGTTACGGATTATGATATTTAGGTATGGTTAGGTAAATAGTTTGTTTAAATTTTTACTTATTTATTGAAAAAATTGTTACGTTAGCGTTATATCGTTATCTCAGTTTGATTAATAATTAGACATGGGTTAATGCTGAAATTCTTAGCTTTTGTTCGGGCTTTGCCCATATGTGCTTTTTATATGCGTTGTTTATTTTATTTCTGTCCTCTTACCCTATTGACTATTAACCAAACTGGTCAATTAGTTTTCCTTTGTAAATTGTGCCCGCCTTGACCATGCAGTGAATCCCACTCAGGGTGCTTTTTCTTCTCGAAGACAAGGGTTGACGCTCGCAGTAACGCGTCGACCCCCTGCAGAAGAACATTTCGAGAAGAATGAGAAATCGAGAGAAGCAGGGGAGGAGACCTGGATGGGATCAGGATCTCTAATAATTATTTGCCCATGTAGTAAGAATGGGCGTGGAAGCGACCAATCATGAGCCTTGGACCAAGTGGGCTGGGATGTGATAAATTTCCGCGGCTTTTTCCTCGCCGAGTGCTGCTACTCGCATTGAAGTTGGTGAGATTACCCGCGGATCACCCACTGATGCCGCAAAAGGTATGAAACGATAGGAGAATTAGAAACTCCTTTGTAAAGAGAAGAGAATAGAAATTACCGCAGCTACCTTGCCCGGATAGGTCCTGTGCCTCATCACTCTTGGTTTTGGTAGATTACCCTCGAGTCACTCATTCTCTTACGATTCTCTGGCAGACTTTAAGACCGCGAGGTTTTTTCCCGCCTTTTAGAGTGACCGAAGTAGAGTGATCAATTGACATACTACGAAGAGAGAACATTGTACTCCCTCTTGATGATAAAGTAAATATATATATAATCGTGCTTTTAAAAGATAAAAAGAGAAAAAAAAGAAAAAAAAAAAGGGTGATACAAAGGTAACATCTATATATCAAAACAAAACAAAAAAAAAAAACGACTATATATATGATTTCTCATTAAAAATAATTATATATTTATATGGCAAATAAAATTTTTTCTTATTTTATGATAACCCCTACAAACGATATAGCCCTATAAAAAAAAAAAAAAAAAAATAAAAAAAACTATTTTGTTTGTAGATCTGTACATTATTTTGTTATTTAGATTGAGTGACAATAGTGTTCTTCCCTGCGGACTTGTGGTAGAATTTGAGAGTTGTAGAGAGTAGTAATAGTTGTAAAAGAAATTCAGGTCTATTTTCTTTTTTTTTTTTAAGGTGCTTTCGAGCCGACTGGTCGGGAGGGTAATGTAGGAATTAACCCGAAAGGCGAACATATATATTTATATAACCATTACAGCATGTTTACTTGTGAATATTTAATGATTCTTATTATTACTTATTTTATCCATATTATTATTATTCATTGAGTCTGTTTCTCTATTCATTATATATTCCTTGTTTGATATTTCCTTTAACTACTATTTACTTCTAATACTTTGAATTAAGTTAAAACAAAATATGAGAGTGAGCATCTACCTATTCTCGGTGCCCTTGATAATAGATTTAAGCCGTTACTCTAGAGTAGGAGTTGAAGTCAGATAACGAACTCCAGCCTGACATGGCTCAAAGAGAGTTAGTTTGTCACATGGAGAATAAGTTAATAGTAATAGCCACCTGGATCAGTCTCATGCCAGGTATAGATGTTATGTTATTTAAATATTTACCATATGAAAGCCCTTTCCTTTTATTCAGTACAGGTAGGCACTACTGATAACCTGCGCCATGGCCTTTCGCTATTAGACTCTGGTCTGTCTGTCCGTTCCATCCATCCCCTGGCATTCACTGTGCATTATTCTATCGAATTACCCGCTCAGAAATATTAAGTCTTCCCAGAGTGAAAAATAAATTGCTTGTGTCAACCAAAGACCGGTATAGCATTCCTATAGTTCCATCGTTCGCTCGACATATGTATAGGTCATGAGGGTAGCGATGGCTGGAGGACACCGTTTGTAGGGCTGTGCACTCTTTCCTTTTTGACATCGTTTAAAATTCCAAGGCGGTAGCCCATCATATTGTATGTAAATCCATTTCGAATAAAGACATCATTCGCAGAGAATTCTTTTACTCTCATATTGTGACTACATTCTTGTCCAACCACTAGGTTAGCCTTTTCTCCCTTTTCACTCATACTGCCTTCGTCTTATTACAAGGTATTGACCCAGAGGAAAACTTGGGAATATTCCCCTCTACTGCTGTCCTTCCCCTTTTCTGAAACCTTGCACTGTGTGTTTCCTTCCGTATTAAGTGTTTCTTGACTCCTGCAAAAACTGTATATTGCCCATGCGATGATGTCACCATCTAAACCAGTCATTCCACAGCCAAAGGCGCTCCCGATATCATTCAAAACCGAACCTAGTTCACTGCCCTACGGTTGCAGAGACACACACTTGGCTCACCAACTCCATAACAGGAGGAATCTAGAACCCTCCGCCTCGCATCGGTGAGTGCGAAGCGTCTGTCGATTCGCAACAATATGCTACCCTGAAGTATAAAAACATGAATATCGGTTATAAAGTTATTGTAAAAATAAAGGAATTAATAGTTGCTCTGCCATCTAAGTCACCTAATAAAAAGTTTCATTGATTCAAAATTGATTATATTGTTAAAGTAAAAGAGAAATTATTACCAAGTATTATTAAATAAAACTAATAATTTACTATATTATTATAATAACAAAAGACATTATTTTATTCAGATAATTATTTATAACTAATCTTGTATATGTTTAACAATTTATTTTTCTAAGTTTTATTAATAACTTATAGATATTTTATCTTTTTCATTTGCAACTAATATATAATAGAGTATAATATATATATATAACATACTATATATAATTTTTACACAAAGCAATATAAATATCTATTGGATCCACTCATCTGTTAAAACTTATATCAATATAATAATTAATTCATAATAGTATATATATATATATAATCACTATATTATTATTTGTATTTGAGTAATAAATATATATATAGTTTATCAATTTAGACGGTGCCTTTTCTGTAACGCTCCATTAAAAAGTAGGTTTAAAATTAACAGGTCAATTTTCCCATTCTCAGAATTTAGAAATTTACAAAAATTCCGGACGGAACCGAAGAGTCAAATTTACTTGATAATCTTTAAAAACAATGCTCGAAGGGAATTTATTTACATAAATCCATAGCCCAGTCTTAGAGACAAGAGAAACTTATAATGGGATAGCTTCGTTGAGGTATTCAAATACAGCGATATATTTGACAACCGTACAATTATTGAAACCACACAGTGGGTTTACTCCGAATATCTCAAAATATACAAAACCTTAGAACCTCTAGGCATTAATTTTACAAGTGATCGAGAATAATTACATATATAATGATATCAAAGCTTAGTGACACTTCTGAAGTTGAAGCACAGACTGAGGCAACAATTTTTTTTTTAATTTGAAAGTTTCCGGACACACACATATATTGGTATACTGAACGATTAAGTGAGGATTTAGATATATATACGTATAGATAGTGCTCATTAAGCTATTGAGAGATATAATATCATAATTAGTTAGATATATTAAAAATTCATAGATATATAATAAATATATAGATACTAAATACAAGATAACGACTTTTATAATCAATATAAATATATATATGTTTTTATAATTATTTAGATATAAATTTAATACTTAATAAAATACATGATGATTATAAATATTATCTTCTAATTGATGTACGCATATTCCAATATATAAATTAGTGAATTTTAGCCAATAATTCTTTTAGTATTTCACAGATTCGGCCTATTCGGCCAAAATGTACCTAAATATACTCGGTTCGGTTCTTTTTTTCCGAAACTTCGTGAAAATTCCGATATTGAGCTTATAAACAATGAATCTACTATCTATCAAACATAAGGAAGTTATTCAATTTATAAATTGAATATTCTATAATTTTATTGCAAACAAAAATTAAATATAAATGTACAAAAAGTTTTGATGCCAATATGGCGAAAATCTTAGTCATTTGTCAGATCCTATAAGGTCCTATGACATTATCAATATCTAAAAAAAATAGAAATCTCTATTAGTCTTGTACGGATAAAAGAAAACTTAGGTAGCATGAGTTATAAGGAAGGTTGGCTTGCATCCAATTCATGTTATACTATGTTGCAACTATGGCATTCACGATTCAAATTATGTCAGAAGTCTGTAAGATATTTAATTTACTTGCAGAAGCATATCCACTCATTCTCCACTATCAGAGAACGCGAGCTGCAAAGCTATTAGAACTTTACCAGATGCAGAACGCACTAGAGTCAAACAGCATAAACTCCTAATCACAACGTTCACATGCGGAACTAGAAATTATGATATCTTAAAAAGATTTTTAAAGTAAAATTCCCCTATTCCTATATACGCTGTGAATGCGAATCCAGAAAATGTGACTGATTTCAGTGTGCCAAAATTATTTCCAATTACTTGAAGCCCATTTGACAACATTCCAACTAAAAACAAGCATAGTAACGGATGAGAACCAGTCTGCACAAGTTGATCCCTCCATTTAGCAACTAAAATCTATTTAAATAAGCAAGGTAAAACGTGCATGCCAACACTAGTGGAATAATTACTCTCGTTGAAGAGCTTAAGAACAGTAGATTAAAAAAAGTACTTTCTAATTTCTATGTGATAATTATTCTTTTGCTGTGTAGCTACTTTCTTAGTATCTGCCGATTCAAGCGCAAATTTTCACATGAATCAGATGAATAGTAAACAAATTATTGTGTTGAGGCATGATAAGAAATGCATGAAAATTTAGCTCCTGACTCATTCTAGTGAACGAGAAGTTGGGAAAAGTGATAGCTGAAGGTTTCACATTTATCACTTCATGAATGATTTTTATAAATTTGACACATCATACCTAGATATTGACATCCACAGTTATTTGATATATATATTATATAATCAATAGTTTTTTTCTAAAAGAAATTCCCAAATTTTCAACTTGATGTATTATTGTATCATAAAAATAAGAATTCGTATGATCATTACATACAAGAAATTAAACAAAATATATAATATTCTTCTTTAACAAAGCACCAATGTCCCTTCAATATTTGGTGGAAAAACACGAAATAGTTATGAAGTTTGAGAAAAACTATCAAAAAAAACCTTTCAGCGTCCCCCTTCAATCAGTCCAGAATAATGAAATATTTAGTAACTGCTAATGTTCTGTCATTTTAACCTTAGAGCTATATCAAATGAAGTTTAGTTTAATATCTTTAACTACGAAACTTTCAATTTTCATTTAATTATTTTAATTATGTTGATTTGGTTGCGTATAAAGTAAGAAATAATACTTGTTTATACTTTAATAATAACACTTTGAAACTATGAATAATTTTTGAAATAGGGGTGGTACAAATTTGAATTGATGAAGGTTAGATTTACAAAAAAAATGAACGGTTGTTGCATGATTCACATTCGCTAATGTTGGGATGAATATTGTGGGGTTAACAACAAAGTGGTTTAAAAAGTGGAGATAACCTGGTGCAATAAATAGTTCTATAAACACAAATTATAGAGATGATTAAAAAGCTTCATAAAGTCTTAACCAACAATTGTGTATATCTTATTATATTTTGATAGTACTTTAAATATAAGAATAATAATAATATTTTATGATAAATATAATATTACTATTTCTACGGTTTTAATAATAATATTAGTTACTGCAAATAACTTTTCATTAAACAAGTATATATAATATTTTGTTCTATACTGAGTTATAATGAACCGCATTAAGGTACCCCAAATTAGGACACAGAATAGAAATAATTCAAAGAGAACACAATTCTCTCAATTGATTATTTATAGTATGGTCGATTAGATAACTTAATGCTTCTTTAACCTAGTATAGTATTAGAAATCGTAATCGAACAAAGGCAGTCAATGGTAAAGGAATGCTTTTTTAGTGTTAATGTTAATACTTTTGACTTTTACATTGTTTTAGTTAATTTTCGTTAGCGCTATAAACTGAATCCACTCTTTGCGTCATAAGGTCTGAGAAATATCCCTTTACTAAGCACATAAACCAAATAGATCGGCAATGCAATTTATAAGTTACTCCTACTTTTCGTTCCATTTATCAATCATATTAGGGTTATACTTGGAGGATAGAGACTTGTGTCCTTCCTCAAGAACTTTTAAAATCTTTGATATATGGAAGATCTCTTGTATCGAGTTTCCTCGTCTCGAGCCACTATGACAATCACCTAGGTTATCCGGTTAGTATTTCTTAGTGTAAGAATTGTTAAAATTTAGTGTGTGCTCAACATGACCATATTTTTCTATTACAGTGCAATGAGACATCAACATTGAGAATTTGAACACTTGCCATCTAGCTTTCAGTACCGTCACAGAACTGATTAGATGAGCGTACCACACGTGGTCCTGACCCCAAAAAGAGATTCGGTGTCCATACTTTATTCTTGCAAAAAGAAAGTCCTCACTTCTACTTGAGCTTCGAGTAGGAACACTCAATGCGACCGGCTGTTTTTGAGGCTTAAATGCGCAGTCACCCATTACCGGTGATATCTCACCACTTTGTGGCATCTACACTAACCCAGCTTTTAGTCTCTCGTTCGTATTGGAGTTGCCATCAAGAAGAGAGATAGAAATTAGAGACCTAATGCCCGTTGGACCGCAATGGAGAGCATTTACCGGATACCACGGCACGGCAGGTCCTAGTGGCGGCTTATAAGCTGGGCAAATATGATGTAATACGAAACAATATTTTAACGGTAAGTGGAGGTAACGTATATCAAAATGAGATACAGCTCATTTGCGACAAAGTGGAATCTACAGATACCATAGGGTCTTCACGAATCAACCGTAACGAGCTCAATATCGATGTTCTCCACTCTCTTGAGAGTTTAGGCACACTCTAATTAGCGTTTCCACTCCGATCTTCCTTGTCTTAGTTGTGTCCCGCCCGCTCTCATGCTCCCAAAATTGATAAGCACAGGAAATCAGTTACATCTCTAAGTTGAACATCTTGGTCTTGTTTCTAACCCAAGCTAGTGGCATTAAGACAAACACAATGTTTCGTTTGACATAAACGCAGATTCGGATCGTCATGATTAGCACCAAACCCATTTAAATGTCATGCCCTGGATAGTTTATCCGTTATTCCAACACCTTACTTCAGTGTGTGGCTATAGGTCCATCACTCATTAACCGAGAAAAATTACCACATATATAGAACAAAGGCTCAAACGCACTGATAATGTTTGTTAAACTAAACACTACTTGATAAACCATTAGTCGCGTTGGATACAAATAGTGACAAATTAAAAAACAAGCGAGTTACTACTCACACCCCAAATGCGTAATAATGCTAGGAAGTACCCTAAGGAGGCATTGATTTGATAGCTAATTAGTTATTTCACTAGCAGATCACCAAGTTTCCATTGAGAGGAGCATGGTAAAATTAGCTCAGATAGCCGCTTAGCTTCTGTGTTTCGTGCTGTTACGATGAAATTAAAGCAATGTTTTTGTCGTTTTTGCTTATTTTTTGGCAGTGTTCGCTTATGATCGATTACATGCACATAAAGCCTCGAAGCCAACAAGTGCTTTGCGAGATTATCAGACGTCTTCTCGTGTGGTCATAAAAGCATACTTCGTCATTATTAAAGACTGCGGCCTGTCAGTCACTTGGTTAGAAATCAGACAAGCCGCAAACGGTAAAACCGACTGAATTTCACTCAAAAATTCGGTCGGATTAGAACAATGATTGCGATTGTCATGCTTTCATTCGATCATGCCCTATTACCTGAATTAGAATCGTTATAACGTAAGCTGATCACTGTGAAAACCGAAGAGTCGACCGTAGATAAACCTAACCACGAAACATGCAAAATGGCCGAGAAATACGGCTGGAGTAGGTCCGTTTTGTGATATCATCGTACATCTAATCGAAAGATATTTCCACCGAGTTCAATTGCCCAAACTAAATGGTAATTTAGCTTTAAATACACAAGGAATATCTATAACTCTTACAATTCCAAGTGAATTCATGGCACTCAAAGTAACGTCCCACGACATCAGGCGATTAGTGTATTCAAAACAACTCATAATATCCGTAGGTAAAGTTATAAAATCACAGATTGATTTGGTTATTTTTTTTCTTATTACTATTTACTCGTTCTACTCTCCCAAACCAACTACTCACTTACTTAACGCTTACAAAAGATCCAATGCCAAAGAAACAAGTACACTTTTTTTGAGAACCAGGGTGTAGTTTCTAGTTACTTTGCCATGCTTAACAATAGGATAAATGGCATATCCGAGACTAATGAAATATAACTACATACGACGTTCGTTAATGCATCAAATTTCGTGCTACAAAATGGGTGAGCGTAAGCACAAATACAGACCCAAAAACATCTGTCACTCACGTAACCCAGGACCTCATTAGCTTTAATACTTATACAATTATATACCCCACTGCCAATATCATCGGATGAGAGACTATTAAGGAGCACTCTTCTATTCAATTTAATAAAACCATCTTCTACGGGAAGTGGACGAAAAGCAGCCAGAGGAAGGCAGCCCGAGAAGGAGACGGGAATCTGGCAGCAAATTACAATTGACCAAGAATCAGGGTAAATTAATAATCTCTGACCAGGACAAATAATTAGCGGACCATATACCACAAAAATAAAGCAATATAAAAATGAATTAATAGAATGATATAAGATAAATATTAACAGTTATCCACAATGTAGAACAGAAGACTGTATAAAAAAACTATAAGCATAAAAATTTGATTTGTAGAAAATAGGGTAAATAACACTAACATCGTTAGGTAATAACACCAGACGAATAATTTTTTTTTTACGTTTTTCTATATTATGTTATTTATTTCTAGATTACCATATAGAGTTAGATAGTACATTTATATTATAAAGTGTTAATATATTATATTGAAAAAAATAAATTAAATATAATTAAAATATTAGAATAAAGGAGAATAGTTTCCATTAATAAGTGTTGTTATTGGAAAAGTATTCCTGCGCGAAATGTTTCTTTTGTTGTTCTCCTTTCATACAGTTCGTTCTAAATTAAAAGGATAAATATAAGTGCTCGTTATGATGACAGGAAACACTTTCATTTTATTTCTCAAACTATGTTTACATTTACCTGTCTGACTTAGTACATTTGTATCATTTTGATGCAAAAGGGTCAAGTGAAATTTTCCACATTTCGAACTTCTATAACATTTAGAATAAATGTTCACAAGTTGTGCTGGTAATACCGATTTTCCATACTGTAAAAATCTTCTTGCGAGATGACTCTAATTTTCACTCATTCATGGCTGAGAACCTGGTTAGTGAGGACCAAGTTTCGTTCAGCTCAAGTCCCAGGCAATTAGTAGCCCAGACATAGAAGGCTCATGACTCTCTCGTGTGAGCAGCCACCAATATCCTAATTTTGGCAGAGCTTAGGGCTAATAGAGCGCGCACCATAGTTACAACACATATAGTATCAACTGGACAGATTATGGGCATTGGACCTCTTCCTAATGAGCAGCCCTCCTTGCTGTTTATACATCTTTTATATATCTCCCAAAGTTACCAACACAGATTAGCACACTCGTTTCATTTGATAAACGTACAAACCTCCACTCTAATCACAAGTACAGATATCGACTCTGATATTTAATAAACATTTATCTAAATAAATCTAGAAAATACCTTTTTCTTGGATGAAAGTGATTAAAAGTTCATTAGTAGTTATATGTTTTTAATGATTTCCTGTTTTTATATATTTCTAAAAATCAAAATTTGGTAGTTCGATCCTGCTCGCTCTAGTGTTACAGGTGTTTATTCTAGGAACCATCACATTATAGACTGAGTATATTGCAAGCAAATATAAATCTGCAACATAGTTGATATGCTTATAAATATTCATACGTTATCATATATATCGTCTATACAAATAGCAATATGTACTTCTCCAGACATAAATACCAAAGTGATATCTCCAGTCATCTTTTTTATGTTCTTAACATGGCTATGTGAAAAAATGTTCTATATCTACATCCGTGGTTTCGTATTAATGCTAGACTTAATTACTGGCGAAAACGATCGAGCTAATGCCCTAGATTGCACTTATAATCAATTTGTGACGTGAAATAGTACCCCTCTTCTCAAAACGTTTTCCTACGCATAAGTCTCACATACCGTGAAACTATATAGAACAAGAAACCATAGGTGTTCTTTCAATCCTACGACAAACTGACGTGTAGGGTACGAATTACTTTTATTTACGTGAAAAAAAATCCCTCCTTATAAAGCTGTATCCGAAATTATAGTCCAAGTTGCATAATCATTCGATTTAATTTAATCACGATTGAAGACATATGTTACAGAAAAGTAAATGAAGCATTGATGTGAGCATCGTCCGTTTTGTATATTTCTACTTTATATACGACTAATTAATTACTCCAACTAGTAGTACTAGGTGTGGATTGACGAAGCAGATTTTATCTATATCCAGGAGAACAAGAAAACTACCGAATATCATTCGAATTATGCCTACCTTATTAAATCATAACACCTTCATCCAAGTGAGAAAAGACAACCGAAAACAGCAACATTTGAAATAATAGAAGGTTATGAATTGGTATGTTGTAGTATGAAGTAGTTAGGTTTTGCAGAATTATACAAACTGAATATTAATACACGGGCGTGACATTATGTCTACAATTTGTTCTGATTACATTGATATAAGAAACTACAAGTTAAAAGTTCATTCCTTATCGCAATTGCTAAGGTAGACTGCATTCGTTTGTGCATACTTTATCTTACGCTTACGGAAATGCGGTTAGTTTCACAATATAACTAATTCTGCGGCTATCCGATGTCCTATTAAACTCAAAGTAAACGGAAATAATGTAATTAATTATTAAATTTTTTTTTCATGTAGTGTGTTTTAGATACTATGCGATATTTTTTTTTTATTTGATATATTTATGCAAATGCGGTAACTTGGGAATTTTGGTTTTTACGAGGATTGAAGTCATGTTTTATTTGATTAAATTTTGTTACTGACTTTAAAATAAACAATGTTTGTTTAATTATCTGCTTATAAACGACAAAACATAAATAAACATAACAATTATTTGTATAATTCAAATTATATTCATTATTCTTACATCTTTAAGTTATATAAAAATATCTTTGAATTAAAGAAAAGGTAATGAAGACCATAATGTTTGTAATTCGAAAACCATAATTTATTTTTATTTTTATTATTTACTAGGTGTGTGGTTAAAAAGTTATTTTATCATATTAAATTGGTATCATAGACTTATTCTTCATGCTTAATAATCATTATGTAGTTTTTTAAATATATTACTATTAACAATTTGAGTTAGTTATGGTAGCTATTGTGCTGTTTATCCTAAATAGGTCAGTAGGAATGAAAAATCATCGTGATCAGAGTAAAACTACTACCTTAATTCTGATGTTAATCACATTTTTTTGTCTTAAAATTCTTATATTCATTGATATTCTTTATCTCGAATTGATTGAGATCTTCATAGAGGGCCATGGTGTCCCATATCCTCAACCGGTGTTCCGAACCGAAATATATATCACTATCAAGGTTTAAACAGTAAGGAGAAAGACGAACAACGGTAGTGACAGGCGGTGTAACCCTCCAAGGGGTTCCGTTAGGGCCTATCCTTCCACCTCGTAAGGGGGCACTAGCTCACCCCTAAAATGAAGAGAAGTATTATGGACAAACGCCTGCGCCTATCAAGAGAAGCGTTCCCGAAATTCCTATATTTAAAGGATTAGAGCTGGTAAGTTATTCATTACTTTTCTTAATATTACTTTTTCAATTTATATATTTTTAGAGTTCTCTCTTAAGAGCATTAAGTTCTATAAAAACATTTATTCATTTACAATAGCCATTAAAATGATAAACTTTATTGTTTATTCAATTAAATTATTAAGGTAAATCTTAATTACAAGTAAGTAAGGATTACGTAGTTATTATCCATAGGTCATGCCGGTTAGCTATATAGTTAGTATTATATATATGACATTGTAGTGAGTTAAGTATATATTGTGATATTAAATAATATATAACAAATATTAACGTATATAATATTATAGTCTATTATATATTATTAGTATTATGATGAGGAAATATAGTGTCTAATATAAATTTGTATCCTACTTGATTTGTATTGCTCACTTTGTCTTGATATATATAATATACCGATATATATATTATTATTAATATTATTTAAGAATATATATATTATATGTATTAATATATATACTATAATATATTATATATAATATTATAATAATAGATATTTCAAATTCATTATATAATTAATATATACCGAAGATAAGTCGAAAACGAAGGGAAACAGGTGAGTCGGTTCAAGATGACATGAATTGAAAAATGAGATAAATAAGTGGTATAAAGATTTTTATTAGAATAAAATTTAACTATCCACAGTGGACAAATGGTTAAATTTCAAAACTGATGAGAAATCAAATGCAAATGAGCAGCTTTCTAGTAACACAAACGAAGATGTTACTAGGCCTGAGACTAAAAGACCTCTATTAATCGATTTGAATCATCAAAAATGGTTTACAAACCATGTAAAGCCAACTAAGCACCTAAACCCCCCTGTTGGGCGTTTAATCTACTAAGTTCAGGTTAAAACTTATTAAATGGTCTTCCAGACCTCAAGAACGATCTCACCGACCTTGGGAACCCTAACTTTTACACATCAAGTGTCAAAATCTAACAAAGTTATGGAAATTTCCAAGTCAACTGTCGACATGACTTTGATCTCATGCCAGTATAGAGATC
>JABUQX010135813.1:0-2500 GCA_015478945.1 Trachelipus rathkii
TTAATGGAAATCTCTTTTACAATTTTGAAAGCCTTAGATATTAATTAATTTTTTTAGCTGATGATAACATCGCAAATTTATCCTTGACGAGGAAACTCTTTTAATTGAATTAGCCGAATGACACTTACGAAAAGGCATATATTCTATTTATATATGATTCCATCATACATTAAAACATAAATTTAAAAGCCCTTTACCTAAAACCCGATTACGCGCCTATCATACCTTACTTTGCACCGGTTATACTCCTAGGGAGCTGGTAGCCATTTTAACGCCTATATTAAAATAAAACTACCGTACTTTATAGTGGTAACTCTTAGAATATCCTTTTTCATAGAAGCTTTCTATAACAATTCCTTTTGAAGTTACAGAATTATTACTGGACCACAATTATGGGTAAGCATCTCAGCTGCTTCTAAATGTATGGCTGTACTTCCTCCCAATAGGGGTTCAGGATGTTAAAGGCTTTTAACCATAAGTTATATATAAAAATCCAATAACGTGAACTTCTAAAGAAGATTATTAATAATCCAGCATAATAGGTCATAAGGGAGACTTAATATTAAAACTACCAATAACCTTAAGCTCCGGAGTACTAATTAACCCTGACCTCCATTTTTAAAGCAAACCATAAAATGTTGTGTCGAATCCCTAAAACCAAAGGGTATATAACTGTCGATGAACAGTTTCTTGGTTTACCACTAATCTTGGGTGGATATTTTGAACTACACATAAAAATTGCCTATACTCTACTCCATCAAAGTAGAAAAGGTTGTTTCGGGAAAATGCCTAGGTACTAAAGTTGACCTTGAACTATCTTTTATTACCCAATGTTAAATATAATTCATCTTCAACAATTTTAGAAGCTCCAGGTAGCAAAAACTTATATGCATACACAAATGGATAATAATTCTATATAGGATATAGAGTATATTTCTACCTTCTCATATAACTGGAAAGGGTACATAAAGAGCTATATACCAAACAAATGTTCATATATATCAACAAACACCCCACATCAAATAAGTAATGTATAAATTTTCTGCTGGGTAGTAGAGTCACTAGATTATACTTTTGACAGTGTTTAATATATAGCATAAATTGTTCGCTCTTTTACTATAGTGACCATTCTCCAAAAGTACCTAACATCCATGCTGGTTTACGACTGAACTGATTCTTAATTCAATGCAAAAAAAATTGGGTCAAGGAAAATGCAAGTTTTATTTAGTATAGAAACATTTTTGTTTTAATAATGTAAATTCTTCTAAAGATGCTTAATATGATCATTTGTCCAAAATTAAAGTATGACTTCGTTTCTTAACTTTTACTCCCATATCCTTTGTAATTTCCCGATTTTTGTCATCTAGTTCATTAAGAACATTTACGCTCTTCTCAGTTGTGGCAAGAAGGAAGTCTTACTAGATGAGAGGCAGGAGGTTTTGAGGTATTTAACCGCCTCTCAATAGCTCTGAAGAGGTACGACTTGGTCTGTCAAACTATCCACTCAGGCGAATACGAGATGCTTGGAGTTTTCATCTCACAATTCTGGGGGCAATAATGGAAACATTCATTGCGTTACCATACGTTGGTGGCTGTGATCTTCATGGATGTTCTGTGGATAATGCCGTGACCTTGTAGTAAGTCTTCAGTATTTTTAGCGCTGGTGCTGTCCACATGCACTTTGTTATCTACTGTGTAAATAAACTCTCCTTTGAAGAGAGTCGTGTTAGTCATGTTCTCTACTTGATACTGTTTAAGGTTTTTTACTTATTACTATTTATTTTATGAAGTCATGGGGTCTTACCCTGAGGCTACCCTAGTATTAAGTAAGTTTTTTTAAAGTTAGTTAGGTTAGTTTATATCAAATATATGTTAGGATATATGGTCAGTCCGTCCATGTAATAATAATGGTTTTAGGTATTGTTTCTCCTAATCGGTTATGATGAATTATGCGAGGAGGAAATAGGGGATTTGAATGACCTTATTGAAGGGTTGACCTTTCCTTCTGCAAGTGTCATACTGACCTCAAGGTCAGGTTCGTGCAAAAATCTTCCCTCCTCACTTCACAGAAGATTCCTCATTACGAAACTTGTGTAGGTTCTAATTTTCAATGTTGTTAGTTCCATTTACCATAAAATCACATGTTGTAACATTTAACATCTTATATTTGGTCAGCCGTCCAATCAAAATGGTTCATTGGTTGTGTTGGTTCTAATTTTCAACGTGGTTAGTTCCATTTACCATAAAATCACATGTTGTAGCATTTAACATCTTATATTTGGTCAGCCGTCAGATCAAAATGGTTCATTGGTTGTGTTGGTTCTAGTTTTCAACGTGGTTAGTTCCATTTACCATAAAATTACATGTTGTAATATTTAACATCTTTTTACAACTGATCTTCAGCATGGTCAGTTGTACAATTCATTTAAAAATTAGTTTAAGTTTCTATTCTCCCCCCCTCTCGTAGGTGCCGAGGGGGAGGGGAGCTGTAAATAATGCG
>JABUQX010135813.1:7500-10000 GCA_015478945.1 Trachelipus rathkii
TTTTGGTGTTAAGTACATTTTTAGTAAATCAGCACCTCCCCGGTCCCTCACCGGTATCAGAACCTCCATTGACTCATTTACTCCGACACAAGAGACTTCTTCTTTTTTCATTCCTTCATCTTTCTCGGATACGCACTCTGTGCTTTTCTTCTTTTTCAACTGAGCCCATTCAAGGGGGGTTCTCAAACTTATTTTAGGGTTGCGAAATCATCAAGATCTAGATCTATGTCCTTTGAAACATATATAAACACACATCAGTTGACTCGATATGTAGCTGGAGCCCTAACTCCAGCCAGGCTCCACTGTCCTCAGTTCCACTTCTATATATGACTAGTATGAAAAATGTGAATGTAGTTTCAGTATTCAACTTTTAAAAATTAAGTATGAGTTTGTAAAATGTAATTAACCATTTTATTTTATTTACTTAGAGAGTAATCTACCAGAATAAGTAATAACAGCATCGCTTTTTATTTAAAGTAAAGATTGAGTGTGTTCTACATTAGAATTTTTCTCTCTCTCTCTCTCTCTCTCTCTCTCTCTCTCTCTCTCTCTCTCTCTCTCTCTCTCTCTCTCTCTCTCTCTCTCTCTCTCTCTCTCTCTCTCTCTCTCTTTCTCTCCCTCTCTCTCTCTCTCTCTCTCTTTCTCTCTCTCTCTCTCTCTCTCTCTCTCTCTCTCTCTCTCTCTCTCTCTCTCTCTCTCTCTCTCTCTCTCTCTCTCTCTCTCTCTCTCTCTCCTCTCTCTCTCTCTCTCTCTCTCTCTCTCTCTCTCTCTCTCTCTCTCTCTCTCTCTCTCTCTCTCTCTCTCTCTCTCTCTCTCTCTCTCTCTCTCTCTCTCTGAATTTTTTTTTGTCTCTTTTTTTTTTCTTCTTTTTTATATCTCCCTCGAATTCACTCTCTCTTACTTTGAGGCAAAGTAGGGATTCATCTACGAAGTTGTAATATATGTAGATGTTGGTCTGCTTACTGTTATGATTCCATCTATACAGTCAATTCTGTTCTATTGAATTCTCTTTGAACTTTTATATTGCTCATTTAAAATAATAATAATAAAAATATTAAAGTAAGATTTGTGTAAGTTGTTAAGTTAAATAATAATGATGAAACTAATAAAGCATGATTTGTATAAACTGCTAAGATAAATAATAATAATAATAATATCATGTCTTGCTCTGTTTTATCATGATTCGTCTTCTGCATTATCAACTTACGTTTGTAGATAATACGTTTGTCAGCATACTATCAGGAATATATTTATATAATAAAGACGAAAAGACGTTTCGCCAAGAGTAAGAGGGAGGGGTCACCTCTGGTGTATTTGCCAAACGGACTTATGGACTTAGGGAATGTAAAAGCGTGTTTTTATATGCTCTAAGGACGAAAAGCTTTAAAGCCGTTCCGTTAAGTGTATTTGCCCAACGGACTTATGGACTTAGGGTATGTAAAAGCGTGTTTATACATACTCTAAGGACGAAAAGTCTTAAAGCCGTTCCGCTTAGTGTATTTGCCCAACGAACTTATGGACCTAGGGTATGTAAAACATGATTTTACAGACCCAAAGGACGAAAAGACGTTTCGCCAAGAGTAAGAGGGAGGGGTCACCTCTGGTGTATTTGCCAAACGTCCTTACATCCTTTGGGTCTGTAAAACATGTTTTACATACCCTAAAAAAGTTCCGAAAATAATAATAATAATAAAATAATACTTAGTTTGTTTTTATATATACGCAAAAGTGTTTTCATCTTTTTAAATAAAATAATAATAAAACAACTTTGTAATTATGGAAATAATAATAATGATAAAAAAAATAATAAAATAATAAAGCATAGTTTGTTTTAAAGTTTCACAGGAAAAATTCATGTTTTGTTTTGCTGTTGTGTTCTTCTTTCTCCTTACACTTCTCTCTGTTTTGTTTGTTTCTTCTCCACATTGCCAAGCTCTTGGATTTTTATATACTAATTATGGTTAAAAAGCATATAACTTATTTAAATTATTATAACTTATAACTTATATATGTATAAGCATATATATGTCCTCTCTATTGGGAGGAAGTACAACCATCACCTCCTGAAGGAACATGAAAGTACTTTCCACAAGCATCCCTTCGAGAGGGAACAACTATGATAGAAGATGTTATTAAATTGGAGATAATTATGTTCATTCTTAAAATTTTTAGTAAAAATTATTTTTAAATTTTTTACTTATATAAACTTGTAGAGTAAATTAAAAACATGAAGCGTAAATACATGTTAAACTTGAATTTTTCAAACTCATTTAGGCTTCTGAAATCCACAAAGAAATGGATTCTACACCATTGAAAACAAAGATGCAGATACCTTAGTTAACTTAGTAGATCAGCCTGAACCAGAATTCCAATCTGGCTCCACCATTAACAGTTCCGGATCATGTGATACGCTAGTTATTTTAACATAGCTAATCTACTTCATTCATTATCTTCTGCTTCATTTGTTTGAAATTTTATATTGCTCATTTAAAATAATAAT
>JABUQX010135813.1:15000-18226 GCA_015478945.1 Trachelipus rathkii
AAAGGGACATCTAGTATAAAGCTATATAATCATAACAAACCCCACAAATGGAGTTACAAAATATTTGCCTTTTGCGATAAGTCTGGTATATTGTATGATTTCTATGTTTATGATGGAAAACTAAAGCCAGTTTAAGGAGAACCAGACCTGGGAGCATCATCCAATATAGTTTTGAAGCTGGGAAAAACTATTCCTGTAAATGCAAACCATATATATATATCATGACAATTGGTTTACGTCACCAAGACTAATGGCTCACTTAGAAAAAAAACAAATCCATTATATTGGTACAGTTAGGCAAAACAGATTGAAAGGAACATCAAATGATATGCTATCAGACAAAGAAACGAAAAAGCAAAAGGGATCTCATGTAGAACTGAGTACAGTATATGATGGCGTAGAACTACGTGCTTTGAAATGGGTTGGCAACAGAAATTGCTTTTATCAATTTCATAATACATAAATATTCCATGTAATTGATGAATTTTCAATTATATATATATATATATATATATATATATATATATATATATATATATATATATATATATCTATATACTCTTTATATATATATTTTATATATATATATATATATATATATATATATATATATATATATATATATATATATTTCATTCACAAAGTATAAAGATTATTACTAAAACACTTTCTCCTAAATTATTGAAACTATATAAAAGATTTAATTTTTTTTTTATTTATTTTTTATGGAAAATGATATAAAGTAGGATTATTTTTTTGTAAAATGAAATAAATAAGCAAAACTTTTCAATTGTTTTAGTAAAAAACCATAAACCTTACATAATAAAACTATTTTTAAGTGTAAAACCAAAAATAGTTCTCCCAAGGTTTTTATGTCCAAATGGACCAATGGAACATTTTTTAACCATTACAAAAAAACTATCGTAAAATTATTCTTTTTTCAAATTTCACCATTAATAGTTAAAATGCATCAAAACAAGAGAAAATATGCAAACAAATTTTAATTTTTCAAAAAAATCCTAATTTGGTCCTTAAAGGGATATAATGCTTTAATGTTTAAGTATTATAGGGCATTCAGGCGAGCCCAATCTGTTAAGTCCAGTTCGGTTAGTGACTGGAAGAGGTCACTTTTTTAAATCCCGTAATTCCATTGTTAATTCTTGCGGGTGGGATGATTCGCGTCAGAAGATAGAAGATGGTATGCGCAAACGCATGATGCATATACATGTATGCGCAAACGCATGGTGCATATACATGACGCAGTAGTATAAAATAACAAGTGATGACCATTCACCAAAGAGGTCCCAGAAGGGATTCAATGACATCCCATAGGGGATCACCGCTACGACCCCACAAGAACAGAAGACCAAAGCAAGTGGAAAGGAACGAGCATGAAATAGCTGACTAAGTTGGTAGCACCTTAAGACCAACGTGTTCGATGACCACCGTGGAGAGCAAAGGGCTGCTAAGAGAAGCAGCAGACAACGGACGGAGGAAAGTCATGAGTCACAACTCTGTTGACAAGGATATTCATGAGTCATCAAGGGTGGCAGAGAGCAGCATTCACAGCAAGCGGCTTGGATGGAGAGCAACGTTGAGGCTGAGCAGTCACCGCTGGTCGGCAGTGGAGGTGGAGAGCAACGTCAAGGCAGAGTAGTCACGGCAAACAGCTCGGGTTTGGATGGAGAGCAACGTCAAGGCGGAGCAGCCACGGCAGGCAATATATATATATATATATAAAAAGATATGTATCGTCATAAAAAAAATACTAAGAAAGGGCTCTTAAAGGTAGCTGAGATATAGAAAAGCGAGTCGGCGCCGCGAAAAAGACGATATGACGCGGTGCGGTGTGCGCCAGAGACTGAGGGGTTGGGTGGCAATCGCGTCATTGACACCGGAAAACGCTTCTACCGACCCGAAAACCCATAATTTGACCCAAAAAACGTCTTAATACGACAAAATATCAATGTTGCAAATGTTTGCAATGTTGCATTGCAACATTGCTCACCTGCCGATCCCGGTCCCCTTTCTACTGCGGATATCCGCACCATTTTTCACTATCCGCATCCGCAACCACATCCGCATTAAGTTTTTGCGGATAGCAGAGAGTATTCATCTATGAATTATGAGAAACGTTTTGTAAATACATATATATATATATATATATATATATATATAGATATATATATATATATATATATATATATATATATATATATATATATATATATATATATATATATATATATATATATATAATTAAATGAGTCAAAGGAGATTTTACTCTCCATCAGCGGGATTCGAAACTGGACTCCGCGTCGCTGAGTTAACAGTAACCGGTCGCTCTAACCACTAGACCATCCACGTTCCCAACCGTTGAACTTCGCGCCATCATTAAGCTAAGTAATTCTCATCCCATAATTGCTGAGTACTCAAAGGCCAGCCTCCATAATATTATTGCTGACTGTCGTCGGAGGTGGACGGATTAAAAACAGAAGGGAAAAAGGGGGAAAAACGGAGAAGATCTAGAGTACAGAGTGAGAAGAAGACTGAAATCTTCAACAGGACTATGTCAGAAAGTTCTAAAAAAAATTTTTTCGGAAGTAAAGAAATGTTCCACATGGGCTAAGGCCAGATTATTCTTTAGAAGCAGCAAGCCATTTATCAAAATCTACATAAAATAGTTTAAAATTTTTATTGAATCAAAAATATGAAATTAAAATCAGATTTTTATAACAAAACAATATTATTTTTTTTAAAAACTAAATCGAGAAGAGGAGTAACAAAATATTTAATCCAGTTCTTTTCTAAAAATTTATTATTTTAAATACACAAAGACGTGACATCTGAGTTAATTTCGGAGAGGAAGAGCAAAATTATTCTGTCAGTTCTTTTATATAAAAGAGTTAAAACACATACTTTGGATTTAAAATAAAGAAGCTACTTCAAATGATTTCTGGTCTATTGTTGGAGGCTTCTACTCAGTTGGTCAATATGAAGATTTTCTTCGCATGGCTCTTGGGGCTGGGAACCCCCTTCTGCTATTCAAATCTTCCCATGAATGGTCGCAGGAGTATTACAAATACATTCTGAAATCGACACTACACTGCATCATGCAGTTACACGGTGTTAGAATAATAAAAATATATATATATATATATATATATATATATATATATATATATATATATATATATATATATATATATATATATATATATATGCA
>JABUQX010135814.1:12500-18871 GCA_015478945.1 Trachelipus rathkii
GCAAGATAAGCTATTTAATAATTCTTTGTTAATTGTTATCTTTTAAAAAAGTGAAAAATATTTCACGTTGAAAGGGAAAATTCGCTATAACATTTTTAATAATCCAATTGAGATTTTCAGAAAAGATAGATTGAGAGAGTTACTTTCTTTCTTTCTTTCTTCACCTTCCTCTTTGCCCCAAGATTGGGGGTAAGGTGCTACAAGCATCGGAAAAGAAAAGCAGTAGGAGAACATGACAAACGTCGAAAAGAAAGCCCAGCCTTACCGCCCCCTCTGTACCATTAATTAGTGAGAGCTCGTCACAGACAGAAAATCCACCCTAGAGCATCATGGGACCGCGACGGACCCTCACTATGGTAAATCGTCAATGTAAGGGTTCATCCCCTGGCCCAGGTGGGCCACAACCATGCCCCCATACAAAACCCCGCCATTCTCTCCTATCATGCACCTTTATTCTCGCCTCTGCCAAACTCACATTTCTCTCCTTCAGACATTCGTTCACCGACTCAATCCACTTTCTCTTCGGTCTCCCAGCCCGGTCGGTTTCCCAACACACTCACCACTATACATTCCGCTTAACCAACCTACTATCATTCTCCTTTCCACATGACCAAAAACCATCTCAACATACCTTTCATTTATTCTCTCATTACCCCCTTCTTCACACCACACACTCTCTAATACGTTCATTCCTTCTCTTATCATTCTTCTCAGCACATACACACCTAAGATTTGTCATCCTGAACACATTGAAGCTTTAGATCTATACTTCTTATTCGAGACATCATAGTCTCACTACCATACAAATAACACAGGTAACACATACCCTCATGTAAGACCTAGCACACTCAAGAATTAGTCCCTTGCATTCAACACCAACGATTTAATTTGCACCAGCCACCTTCCTGCATTCACAACTTTCCTACTTACACTCTGCAATCGTCCGTTCGCCTCTCTCAAACATATACCTAAAATTATTTAACTCGACACTTGTCTAGCTTGCTCACCATCTAAACATAACTTCACACCTGAGGAGTGTCCTCACTCAACACCATAACCTTACTCTTATCCACGTTACTTTCAAGACCCCTCCATTTCACAACACCCTGCAACTCTCTCTATCAATCCCTCTCAAACTCTCCTTCAGATTCGCCACAGCAGAACCAAATCATCCGCATATAATAGGTAAGGAGCACCCTCCCACTCATCTCCATTCTCCCACCATTCTAACACCATTACTTGCCCTCCCCCACCTCAAATTCTTTCATAAGCCCATCCAATACAAATTGAATAACCAAGAGACATAACACACCCTTTCTTACTCCGCTATTAATCCTAAACCATCACCATTGACACCAAATTTATTCTTACACACCTTCACTATCGTCATACATACTTTTTGATTCCCATTCAGAAGCCTACCACACAAACACCTTATCAACTAATACCTGCATAAAGCCTTCCCTATTATCTATCATACGCCTGTTGCAAAATCCATAAAACCTAATAACAATTTATTCTTCTTCTCTTCCATCCATTTTCTCATCATTTGTTTCAATGTGTGTAAGAATTTGATCCACACATCCTCTAACCACTCCTAACGCACCTTGTTCTTTTCTTCACCAATCAGTCCCTCAGTCAACTCGACCACTCTTTCGACCAAAATAAGAGCATATAACCTTCCCTACAAACTCAATAAACTTATTCCTATAAATTTCTACAGTTCCCCTTTCCCCTTACCTTATACAAGGGAACTTTACCGCCTCTCCTCCAATCCCTTGAAGTTACATAGCCTTATATTTAAAGAAGCTTTTGTATAAACAACAATTTTTAAAATATTTTTATGGTTATATATATATATATATATATATATATATATATATGATATATAATATATATATATATATATATATAATATATTATAATATATATATAATATATTAATATATATATTATATATATATAATATATTATATTATTTATATATTTATATTATATATATAATATATATATATATATATATATATATATATATAATATATATATATAATATTATATATATATATATATATATATATTATATATAATATCAGGGTTGGGTTCAAGTACAAGTAGTACTTGTACTTGTCTTGTACTTAAGTACATTTTTTTGGAGTACTTGGTACTTGTACTTGTACTTGCAGTTTCTAAAACCCACTGTACTTGTACTTGTTACTTGTACTTGAGCCTTTTGTACTTGGTACTTGTGCTTGTAACTTGCAAAGTCTTTTGACATTTGTTAACTTGCAATATTTTTTATGTTTCTTTTTATCATTTTTCCTACGTATTGATTATTATTTTTATAAATGTATTCTAAAATAAATTTCCATTTATGAATGTAAAGTAATGTTATTATATATATATATTATATATATATATATAATATTATATATAAATATTATATTATATATATATATATATATATATATTATATATATTACTATATATATATATATATAATATCATATATATATATATAATATATAAATATATATATAATATATATATATATATATATAATATTATAATATATTATAATATATATATATATAATATATATATAATATATATATATAATATATATATATATATATATATATATATATATATATAATATATATATATACTATATATATATATATAATTATATATATATATATATATATATATAATATATATATATAATATACTATACTTATATATATATATATCACAACCACCCTTTTTTCCCCAAGACTGGGTTAAGGTGCGTAACCATGTACCAGAAACAGAAAAGTAGTAAAAGAAAATGACACAAGTCCGAAAAGAAAGCCCAGCCTTAACCACCTTTATACCTATTAGCGGGAACTCGCCAGTCAGAATCCACCCTAGAGCTTCAGGGACCGCGACCGGCCCTCACTATGCCATCTCGCAATGTGGGGTCAGTCCCTTGGCCAGGGTGGGCAAACCAATAAACCCTCACAAAACTGCCATTTTTACTCTATTATGCACTTTTTTTCCTCGCCCCTGCCAAAACTCACATTTCAACTCCTCCCGACATTCTTTTGCTGACTCAATCCAACTTTTTTCATTCGGTCTTCCAGCCAGTCATTCCCAACACACCTCACCACTATAATCCCGCCTTAACCAACGCGCCTATCATCCATTCTTTCGCACATGACCAAAGCATCTAAACATACTTTCAATTAATTCTCTCATTTATCCCTTTTTTCATTTACTATACAACTCTGTAATACGTTCATTCCTCATTTATCAATTCTTCTCAAACATCTCTAACATGCCCTAAGATTGTCCATCTGAAACAATTGTATTTAAGATCTATACCTCTTATTCCAGAACCATAAGTCTTACTTACTATACATTAAACGACAGGTAACAACTTACCATCAAGCAAGACACTAGCGCACTCAAGCCTTAGTCTCTTTACATCCACCAAGGACTTAATTGCACCAGCCTCCTCCCTGCAATTTACAACTTACCTACTACACTCGCATCATCCGTTCCCCTTTTCGTCCAACATAATATATATCCTAAATATTTAAACTCAGTCACTTGTTCCATCTGCTCACCATCTAACATAACTACATACCGAGGACTGTCCTCACTCTTAACCCATAACCTACCCCTTATCTACGTTTCTTCAAAACCCATACCTTTTACACACCTTCCAATCTTTCTACAATCTCTCAAACTCTCTTCAAATTCACCTCACAAAACCTATTAATACTAGGCCTATATATATATATATAATATATATAATATATATATATATATATATATATATATATATATTATATATATATATATATATATTATATATTATATATAATATACATTTTTGTTTTATAAAGAGAATCCTCATTTCCAAACACTACCTTCAATGAATTCAAAAATTTTTAACAATCCTGCATTTGAAAGTGAGATTTTGTTAACTAGAACTTAATTACTATTGTATAATTGGAATTATTTATCTATACTGACTTATTTATTTTAGCTTATATTATTTTAAATTATTATTAATTTCCTATAATATACACTTTAAATTTTTATTCTATCTTATGTAGAACCGATAATTGGAAAGAAGTTTCTTACCCCGAAACTAATCGGCTATTAATTATTTAAAAAATTTTAAATTCGTTTTGGTAATACTCGCTATTTATATATATATATATATATATATATATATATATATTATATATATATATTTAATATATAGTAATATAATATATATATATATATATATATATATATATATAGTATATATATATATTATATATAGGCGAGATGGTGATTCATTGGATTTGGAAGTTGTATAACAAAAACGTTAATGGAGGGTAATAGTTCCGAGGGATTGGAAGAGGTCAATATTAGTACCTTATTAAGGGTAAGGAAAAAGGTAACTGTAAGATTATAGGGTAATTAGTTTATTGAAATGTTGTAGGGAGATATATGTTGATATTTTGGTCGAAAGAGTGCTTCGAATGAGTGAAGAACTGATTGGTGAAGAAAAGGGTGCGTTTAGAAGTGGTAGAGGATTGTGGATCAATTTACAATGAAACAAATGATTGGGATAATGAGGGAGGAGAAGAATAAATTGTATTTTAGGATTTATGGAATTTGCAACAGGCGTATAATAGATTAATAGGGAATCTATGGCAGGTGTTAGTGATATGGTGTTGGTGGTAGCTTCTGAAAAGAATCAAAAGTATGTATGACGATAGTGAAGCGTGTGTTAGAATAATAGTCGAAAGTGATTATTTTAAATATAAAGCGGAGTGAGACCAGGGATGTGGGTATGTCTCCTTGGCAAATCCAATCTGTTATGGATGAGGTTATGAAAGAATTAGAGGTAGGGTGCGAAGGGAATAGAGTTAGAAAATGATGGAAATAGAAATGAGAGTGGAGGATTCCCTACCTATTATATGAAGGATAATTTGGTTTTGTGTGGGCGAATCTGAAAGAGAGTTTGAGGGACTAGTAGAGAAGATTTGGTAGGGTGTATAAAAGAAAGGGTTTGAAAGGTAAACGTAGATAAGAGTAAGGTTTAAATATTTAGTAGTGAGGACAGTCTTCAGTGTTAAGTTATGTTAGATGGTAAACAGCTGGAAAAAGTGTCTGAAATTAAATATTTAGGCATATATGTGAATGAAAAGGGAGCGGAATGATGCAGATGTAGTAGGAAAATTTGGAATGGCACTAAGGTGGCTGGTGCAGTTAAATCGTTGGTGGATGTAAAAGGGGACTAAGTGTTGAGTGCGCTAGGGTCTTACCATGAGGGTATGGTTACCGTGTAATGTATAGTACTAGTGGGACCATGGTTCTTGGAATAAGAGCTATAGATCTAATTACAAATGTGCTTCAAGATGGACAATCCTTAGTGGCGTGGGTTAGGTGGTGAAAGAAATGATAAAATGAGGAATGAACGTATTTAAAGAGTTGTTTGGTGTGGAGATTGGGGTAATGAGAGAATAAATGAAAGTACGTTGAGATGGTTGGTCATGTGGAAAGGATGGATGACTAGACGGTGAGTTAAACGATGTATAAGTGGTAAGTGTGTTTGGGTATCGCGGATGGGAGAACAGAAGAACAAAGGTGGAATGAGTCAGAAAAGAAATGGGCCTGGAGGAGAGAAATGTGATTTGGCAGAGGCGAGAAGAAAGGTGCATAACAGAGTGAATGGTGGGTTTTGTGAGGAGGTATGGTTGTAGACAGCTGTGCAGGAATGAAACCCCACATTTGACGAGAGGTCAATAGTTGAGGTCCAATCGCGTCCCGTGAAGCTCTAGGGGGATTTTTCTGACTGCGACGAAAGTTTCTCCATTAATGGTAAAAGGGGGCGTCCACGGCTGGCTATTCTTTTCTACCTTGCTTCAAATTCTATACTAACTATTTTTATGTTTTCCGGTATATGTTACGCACCTTTCCCCTCCAGTCTTGGGAGATAAGATGGGTGGTGATGATGGATGATGATGATGATATATTATATAATAATATATATATATATATATATATATATATATATATATATATAATATATATATATTATATACTATATATATATATATAATGCAAGTTTTCATAAAGTACTTGTACTTGAACAAACTTGTACTTGTTACTTGTACTTGTTACTTGTACTTGTTACTTGTACTTGTTACTTGTACTTGTTACTTGTACAATTCTAGGAACTTGTAGCTGTATTCTTGTACTTGGAAAACGTACTTGAACCAACCCTGATATATATATATATATATAATATATAATATATATTATATATATATATATAATTTATATATATATATATATATAATATATATATATATATATATATATAT
>JABUQX010135815.1:0-2500 GCA_015478945.1 Trachelipus rathkii
TATATTATATTTTATTTATTATTCATTATATATATTTATATAATTTAAATTATTTAGTACTTATTAATTCACATTTTATTAATTAATCAATTATTCATTATTCATTAATTGCATTATATTATATCATTATAATTCATTATATTTACATTATTCATGATATTTATTTCAATTATTCATTTAATATTACATACTTATAACTCACATACATATTTATAATCTTCATTATTTTCATATATTCATGTGATAATATTCTAATTATTCTTATCTATATATATTCATTATTCATAATTATTTATATTCATTATATATATAATATACCTTTACATTATACTATATTAGTGATTATTCACCATATATATATATCTATAATTACCATTTTACTAATATTCATTATATATATTATTATTTAATTATTCTATTATTCATTGATTCATTATTTCATTATTATATATATTATTATATTGTGTGTGTGTGTGGTACGGTTGTTGGTGTATGTTTACTGGAAATTCAACAACAAAGTAAAAATAATTAGGGGAGATAAATTTTTCTCATTTTATTGAATTTAATTTTATTTCAAAAAGGTAGAATTTTCTTCATTAAATCTGTTGATATTGGTATGAAGATATAAAAAACCGCATTTCTGAAAAACAGCTGTAGTGCGTGTTGAGGAGGAGGAACACAAAGAGAAATATGAAGAGAGAGAGAGAGAGAGAGAGAGAGAGAGAGAAGAGACAGAGAGAGAGAGAGAGAGAAGAGAGAAAGAGAGGAGAGAGAGAGAGAGAGAGAGAGAGAGAGAGAGAGAGAGAGAGAGAGAGAGAAAGACGGAGATAATATATTATATATATATATATATATATATATATAATAAAATATATATATATTATATATATATATATCTATATATATATATATAATATATATAATACGTATATATATATATATATATATATATATATATATATATATATATATATATATATATATAATTATAATTATATATATATATATATATATTTTATAGTATATATAATTATATTATTAATATATATATATATTATATATATTAATATATAATGTGCTTAGTTCGAAATGCAGCGTAGGAATTTTGATTTTATCTAGACAGCTCATAAGAATGAAGGAATTTTCATTAACAGTCACATATTAATCTACTTATTCACCTTAATTATGAAAATTCCGTATTTTACGTTTTCAAGAATATATTATTGGAACAGTTTAATAAGAAACAGAAAGTCGTTGTTTTGTATATCCTTCAGAAGAGATATTTTACTGCAGAGGAAGAAAACTTGGTAGCGTCTAATTCCACCGAACTCTTTGTTGTTGTTGAGCAAGAAAAACGAAGGGCTGGATAATTTAAATTGATTAGAAATGTAAGAATAATTTCTTTTCCGTATTTAGATTTTTTTTTAATCCAGTTATATATGTTTCTGCCTTGAATTTGGGTGCAATTCTTTTAATCAACTGCAAATTGTAATATTAAAACCGATGGTACTCTGACCTAAATTAAATTTAATTTTAAGGAATGCAATGCTTTTAATATACATATATTTTAAATACAATATACAACCTCTTTCTGCCTCTTATTTCTAATTTTTCATCACCTGTGAGCTTTCTAGAAACAAATGAACTTCATCTTAAACTTCTTTTGGAATCTTTTAATATCAATAATAGGGCTTGAGTTGGGATTATGAGGAAGGAAAGGGAACGGTTTGATGTAAGAGTAGGTTTGAGATAAGACTGTGTAATGCATACCTGGTTATTTAATATATTTAAGGACAGCATAGTTAATGTATACCTGGTTATTTAATATATTTAAGGACAGCGTAGTTAAAGATGTGGTATAATTGGAAAAGGAGCCCATTTGTTGCAACAATAATTGGGAGATCAATGTCCTACTGTTTGTAGATGATGCTTTGTTCGTGGCTGATCGAAAAGAAAAACTACCAGATTTGATGATTGAGTTTGAACGAGTGTCAAAAGAAAAAGGATTAAAAATTAATCCTGCTGAAAGTAATACAATAAAAATTAATACAAATCCCAAAGGAGATGATTCTCAATCTGGATTGGATATCATAAAGGTGAATGGGGAAGGCCTAACAGAAACTGCAGTCTTTAGGTATTTAGGGATGGATATTGGGGTCCTCGGAGGGTTGAAAGAAAAGATTAATCACTAGGTTGCTGAGGGTGAAAGAATATTAAGTAGTCTTAGAGAATTATGGAAAAAGAAAACTTTTATCTAGGAAAGTAAAAATGAATTTATTTGTTTGTGTATTTGTTTCAACTGTGAGACGTGGGCATTAATTTCAAAGTTGAAAAGAAGAAGAATTGGGGTTTGGAAATGAAAGGTTTAAGAAATATCTGTGGTGTGAAGAGAAGTGATAGGTTCAGAATTGCAAGAATAAAATTTATGTGCTACTAGGAGACAAGCCTGGTAGAAAGAGCGAATAAAGGAATACTAAGATGGTATGGACACCTGCTATGA
>JABUQX010135815.1:7500-19583 GCA_015478945.1 Trachelipus rathkii
TATAATTTAAAGAAAAACCTTTTTCATTTTTATTTTATAATTTAAAGAAAACCTGTTTAAAAGTGGGAATAATATATATTATATATATATTATAATAATATATATATAAATATATATATATATATATATATATATAATATGTATTATATTATATACTATATCTATATCAGAGAAAAACAAAATGATTCACAGAAATAATTTAATTTTCCGTGTATATGTATGCTGATATGGAATAAGAAAGAGTTTAAAGTTTTAGATTTTAGCCAGTCTCTTTTGAAATGGCTTCCATAAGACATCGTCGTTCTGATGTGAAAAAAATGTTTGAAGAGTTTTCCTGATCTTTTTGTTTCAGGAAATAAGTGCAATTATTAAGGGGAAAAAAGCAAGAAGAAAAAGAATATGGTTTAGAAAGAGGTTCCCAATCTTTTTGTGTCCATTACCCCCTAGGAGATGTTATATCTTGCAGTCACCCACTATAATTGTCGAAGAGTTATGATATATATATATATATATATATATTAATATATATATATATTTGTATATATATATATATATATATATATATATATATATATATTTATATATAATATTATTATAAATATAATATATATAATATATATATATTATAATAATATATATATATATAATATATATTTTAACATACAATAATATTATCTGATATTGTATATGAAGTACTGTTTTCAAATATATATAAATATATATATATATATATATAATATGATATATATACCGTATATATATATATACGTAATATCTATATATATAAAATAATAAATATTATATATATATATATATATATATATATATATATATATATATATATATATATATATATATATATATATATATATATATATATATATATTATATATATATATATATATATATATATATATATATATGTATAATATATTATATATATATATATATATATATATATATATTATATATATATATATATATATATAATATATATATATATATATATATATATATATATATTTCAGTTATAACATAATTGTAATTATGCTGCCTCATACGACTAGGGTTTTCAAAGCATAGGTTCTTTGATGAAACAAAAATAAAGTTACATTATTTGGTGAATGATAAGGCGAGTTGTATACTTGAATTAATCATTTATTTCAGATGCAAAACGCAAAATTTGGGAATTTAAAAAAATAAACAGTGTACGTCGTTCGACTACTAAAATAAATATTATGTGAAATTAGTATACAAAAATGCAAAAATAATTAATGGGATGGTTGAACCTGATAGTTATCAAAAAAAATTTTTTTTTTGGTTCCATCGATGTGAGTAACAACCGCAAATTGTAGCGTTCAGTGATTTGTAGCTTGTTCCTTTTTTTCGTTAGAAGATTTGAGACTGCCCTGAAACCCCTCTCAACTAGATAAGAGGATGGAAAAGCAGTAAATTTTCTAGCCACCTTCCATAATTCAGGATACAGCATAGGCATTTGATTTTGTAACCAAAGATTTTGATAACCTTTAAATTTAAATTTCAGCTATTTATTGGATGTTAGTTTAATAAGTTACGCTTGCAAGCTGACGTCAGTTTCTTCTTTAGAAAAATAGGGTTCCAAGATCCAATTTGGTATTTGAAGTGTGAGGATATCTTCAAATAGGGATATAAAATTTTCGTGAATGGCCTCAAAATGTTCGCAAAATGAAATGAGGTCCTATTTGCTGTTGTCGTTGGTTGATAATTTTGAAAATTGCGAAAGCTCTGACCTGCCCATATTTTGTTTGTGCCTTTTAATCTTAGCTACATAGCATGAAATTTGTTTTTGTTTTAATCATATTTAAATTATCTCCTTGGAGCTGTAAGTTAATTTCGTTGCATTTTTCGAATAAATCTATCAGATAACCATCGTTTGTTTTGGAGTTTACCAAGTTTGCTCTTAACACTGGATCTTTTTTTTTTTTTATGTAAGAAATTCCAACAGAATCAAAGAGTGAGTAAAATCTTTAAAGCATGAGCCTTTGGATAGCCGTATGCAGCCGTAAATTATTGTAGTCCTCATCATTTTTTTTCACACAGGTCGTAAATATTCTACTGTTGAGTAGATGGGATTTTATTTTATTGATCGCATCAACGACTCTGGTGAAGATTTTCGATAAGGTGCCTTGCTACTAAACGATGTCGATGAATCACACAGTGCATGGCAGTAACATTTGAAACAGCCTTCTTCAGGAACGATATGAACCCTCAATGACATCCTTCCATTCCGGGAGCTCCATCTGTTGCTACAGACTGTTTGTTAAGAATATCACCTTTTCTTGAAATATGTCTCAACAACGTGAAAATGGATTCTCTTGTCATGTCGCATTTCATTATTCTAGCAAACAATATCCTGAAAAATTTCCTCCTCTTTTACAAAGCGTACGTAAGCTAGCAATAAGGCTTCGTTCCCTGGCATTGTAGATTCATGCAGTTGCAAAAAAAAAAAAAAAAAAAAAAAAAAAAAAAAAAAAAAAAAAAAAAAAAAAAAAGTCGATTTTAAAATTTCACCGAGAGATTGTTCGACATCTTGAGCCATTTTATCTATTCTACGTTGAACCATGTTGTTAATCAATGAAATCTTCAATTTTATTGTAGAAATAATATATATAATATATATATATATAATATATAATTAATATATAAATAATAATATATATTATATAATATTATATATATATATATATATAATATATATAATAAATATATATAATATATATATATAATATATTATAAATTAACAATATATATATATATATATAATTATATTAATATTATTATATTATATATATATATATAATATATATATATATATATATATATATGATGAAGCTCAGGCTCCGCTTCCGCGTTACGGTTCAGGCTCCGGCTACAACTCGGATTCCGGTTCCGGCTCGAAAACGGATTTGCCAGCCTTGGAAAAGCGTTGCGGCTCTAGGAAACGGGTTGCCCGGCCTTGGAAACCTCTAATTTGATGCTTCAAGCATCAAAATCTAGCAACGTTAGGGAAAATTCCAAGCTAATTGCTGACATTACTTGGAATTTTCTGGCATTTAGAAGCTCCAGAGCCTCCGAAAAACGAAGATCCGTATAATCAAATACGGACTCCGTCCATAAGGCGAATTCATCAAAGAAGTAATTCTTTTCCGGAAAACGCGTGAACTTGCGGTAAAACGCGCTAAATTTCGGAAAAGCGCGTGAAATTGTGGTATAACGCGCGAAATTCCCGTAAAAAATATACCCTCCGGCAGATGAGAAGCTGAAATCTCGTGGGTGACAGTCCTGCCACCCTGCAGTAGTAGTTTGGTGACAATTTTGTCCCCTGTCGATCGTGCCCCTATATATATATATATATATATATAGAAATATATATATATATATATATAATAATATATATAATATATATTATAGTATCTATATTATATAATATATATAGTATATATAATATTAAATTATATATATATATATAATACATTATATATATATATAATATATATAGTATATATATTATATAATATATAATATATATATAATATATATATTAAATATATATAAATATATATATATATATAGTATATATAATATATATATATTATATATATATATATATATATATATTGCAAAATATTTCTCGAAGTTGTCGTACATTCTTTAATTATAATAACGATAATAAATTCATAATAATTAAAAATAATGATAATAGTAACTTCTTTTTTTTAACAAATATTTCAATTCATATTCATTACATATTCATTACATATAATATGAAGAAATAATAAAACGTCGCCAGCTGCTGTCGCACAGTAAGTATAATAAAATATTAATAATAACAAATAAATAATTAATAATAATCTATCCATAAATAAACAAAACCTTACCTTAATTAAACAGATCACCTTCTGATTATTACTATTATTCACTATTTATTACCACTTTTCTTGGTCCGATCTGTAAAAAGCATCTAGTCAATAAAAGATACCACGGACAAACTCTTTGAAGCGAAGGTGAAACAATTGAATCGTTGGCAGAATCCTGTCGGGTCGTACTACTAACGCGGCATGTTTTTGCAAGTCGCGGTCAACATGGATTGTTCTTGCACAAACTCACAAGGAACATGCATAAACTTCGATAGTGAGAAGGATGACATAAATACCATGTTTGATTATTATTTAATATTTTCGTGGATTTTCATTCGTATGTTAAAAAAAATCATATAAAATCACCCCCCAAAGCACTTTTAATTTTCTTTATCGACCCCCCCCAAGCGACTTCATTTCCCCATTGGTGGGCGATATTGCCCACGTTGGGAATCACTGAGTTAGAGAGGATCTATGAATGGCTCCTGGAAAGTTTAAAGCGCTTTTGGATTTGGTTACTAACAAAATTCTGCTCCAAAACACACAAATGAGGGATGGAAACTATCAAGGGTGAAGTTAAAGTCGACTTTCACTTTTCTTGCTACTGCGAATATTTATCGTTCTCTTCAGCACTTTTCAGTTTTAAAGCCACATATACTTACTTCATTAAGTTGAGTTATATATAAGAGTATATATAGTATATATATATATATATATATATATATATATATATATATATATATATATATATATATATATATATATATATATATATATATATTTATATATAGTTATATGTGTGTGTGTGTGTGTGTGTGTGTGTGTGTGTGTGTGTGTGTGTGTGTGTGTGTGTGTGTGTGTGTGTGTGTGTGTGTGTGTGTGTGTCTGTGTCTGTGTGTGTGTGTGTGTGTGTGTGTGTGTGTGTGTGTGTGTGTGTGTGTGTGTGTGTGTGTGTGTGTGTGTGTGTTGCGATTATCTTTAATACATTTTATACATTATTTCAAATAAACATTTATTCACATTCGGAAAAGGTTTTAATACAGTTTATTAGATATAAGCTTTAATTAGAACAGTTATTATGACACAAGGTTTTTGAAAAGAAAATAAAGGGTTTTTTTTTTATTGTGTAATGCATTTCTTTTTATTCTTTGTGAGATTATGATAAATATTTCCTTGGGATTTATGCATTTTTTTCTTAAAGCGAAACTATTGTTGTAGGATATTGAAATGATGAACACTCAATTCGAACTTTTATCTTTAATGGTATAAAAGTAAAACAAAATTCAAATATAGTGGTTCTAATATATATATATATATATATATATATATATATATATATATATATATATATATATATATATATATATTTTTATGGATATTATGTTTTTAAAAAGATATAGAAGAATATATATATATATATATATATATATATATTATATATATATATATATATATATATATATATATATATATATATTATATTATGCTTCACATCCAAATCATGAAATATTTATTCTTCGACATATTAAGAACTTTTTCTAATGCAATAATGATAATCAATTTAGCTCTTCTTCTTGCACCTTATTTTGGAACTTTACAATAAGGCGTCAGCTCTAACTGATTCTAACTTTTTCCTTCCTCTTCTCACAACTCTATCTTACCTTTTGCTTAAACTGAACTCTTAGCTCAAAAGATTCCCTAACATTCTTTATTTCCGTTTTTGACCCCAGATTGGGGGTGAGGTGCGCAAAATAACACCGGAAACAATAGTTAAGTAGAAGAACAGGATGTAAGTCGAAAGAAAAGCAACCCCTATTACTTCCACAGATACCCTTAGGTGAGAGTCCGTTGCACTCACAAATACACCCTAGGGTTTCACATCACCGAGACGAACTCCCACTGTGGTATCTCGTCAATGTGAGGATTCATTCCCTGTGCCAGGTCCACAACCATACCCCCTCACAAAACCCCGCTATTTAATTTTATTATGTATCTTTTTTCTCGCCCCTGCCAACTCACATTCCTTTCTTCAGACACTCCTTTACTAACTCAATCCATTCTCCCAGCAGATCGATTTCCAGCACACTAATCACTATATCTCCGCTTAACCAACCGACTGTCATCCATCCTTTCCAAATGACCAAATCATTTTAATATAGTCTCGTTTATTCTCTCATTTAAGCATTTCTTCACACCACACAACTCCCTAATAAGTTCATTTTCATTTTATTAATTCTTTTCACACCTAACATGCCCCAAAGAATATCCATCTGAACAGATTGCACTTTAGATATGTACCTCATACACACACATATACACATAAACACACACACACACACACACACACACACACACACACACACACACACACACATTATATATATTATAGAAGAGTATATATATATATATATATATATATATATATATATATATATATATATATATATATATATATATATATATATATATATATATAAAATAATAAAAGTGTAGTGAAGATAAAGAGTGTATATATATATGTATCTTTGCTTGTATGTATATATATATAAAAATATATATATATATATATATATATATATATATATGTAAGGGCAGGTTTCTCTACCCTTACTATAATAACTATGTATACTTGATATATGCATCCGTACATTAAATTTTAATTATTATTTCATTGTATAAGAGAAATATTTAACGATTCTTTTGTGAGGGAACTTTCAAATGTAATGGGCAGCTGCGGAAACGTACGTCCAAACGGAGTGCCTTGGGTTTAAAGGAAGGCAAGGTCAGTTAGCGTCTTATATCATAAGAAGAGAGATGCGTTAGACCTCACGTTATAAGAATAGAGGTTGTGTAAGCCATTAGCTTGTTAAAAGACCGGAAAATTGTGTTTGATAAATTATTGTATTAACTTTCACCAATCTTATTAATGACTGTGAACTAGCCTATTGTGAACTAATGAATTGAGTGGGATATAATTGTCTTTACCATTGATACCATTATTTACTATCCGATTTACTTAGCAAACATTAAAAATAAAGATAAGAAGTAATTATTCCTTTTATTACCACTGTATTTAATTCTTCAAAGGGTTTTGATGTACAAAGAAATAGGTAATCTGTATGAGTGAATTTGCACCAAACAAAAAAAACCAAAAATAAAAAATTGAAGTGAAAACAAAAGCAAAATCATAATAAACAAAATTTTTAATCAGTGAAAAAAAGTGTCATGATCGTAAAAAACACAAACATACACAAAACATATAAAATAAAATAAAAACACATGATAACACTTGAAAACAAAATAAAGAAGAACCCATCTGCACAGCCCAAAATTTTTCCCTAAACAAAAAAAAAAGAGAATAAAAAAAACTGTTGGTAATGTTAAGCAAAGAAAGTCATCAGAGTTCAAAAACTGAAGAGGAACAACGTGTGGCTATTGTGACTCTGGTCTCAAATCATCAAGACCTCCATCACACTTCAGGTAAGTAGCCCCTCCTATCGAGGGGGTAAATGAAGAAGATGACGCATCACAATACGAAACCGGAAAACGAGATCCAAGGAGAGCATGAAACAGCAAGCTTGGTGAAGAGTCACCCTTCCCCCACTCTCTCTTGGGAGAAAAAGCAGCAGCCTCCCTACGTGTCTCCCTTCAACGAATTTGTGATGCCTTAGAGTGATCTGGGCAGACGACAATGATTTTAATCTAAGATGGAAACTACTGATTCAAGGGAGAGGGTAAGGCTATTGGCTATCAAAATTACCCAGCAGATTACAAGCAATTGCTGAACTCCTTCAAAAGACAGATTGTTATACTAAACTAGAAGGCACAGAAAACTCTTACTGTAACTAATACAAGAACACAGATAGAAGAAAGCCTCTTCAATCAAAGAGGGAAGGGGAGCTCGTCCTGATTATGCAGGTAAAAGTTAGAATGTGTTAAATGTTTTTCATTCCACCTTTCGATTCAATAACGCCGACAACGATTTACCAAGTTACAGAAACCTTTTCCTTACGATTGCCTTGCCACTCAGTGATTCCGACAAATATGAGAGTAGAAGAACCATGGATTTTGAGGAATTAATCTTCTGAAATTGCTTTGGGACGACATTTTTAACAAATTTTTTCCCAAAACGGTGCCGCCATCCCCCGCGGGGGGGAGAAACGAATGGCAACCTGTAAACGCCATACGACCAGCAGAAGAGAAAGTCACCAAGCCAAGCAGAGAGACTTCAGCACAAGAGAGGGAGATAAGTCGGCTGATAATCTCCCATGAAAAGTCAGCTGAAGAAATGAGATCACTCGCCAAAAGCGTGATAGAGCTCGCGAAGACGCTCTGTCAGAATTCGAAAACTCCCCCACCCCCCAACAATGATCAGCAATCCAGTGTGAAGGAACTTCAAACTGATCAACATAGACAACGTTGCAGCTGGCCTCAAGTACCGGGCGGCTGTGGTGTTCCATGTACCTGCATCGTCTATTTAGATGAAGGTCGATATCGCTCCAATGTACGCCTTTACTGCAAATCGCCGGCAACCCCCTCCCCCACAACAGAACTCCAACATTTCAAAAAATGGAAAGGCTGGTCCGTGAGGCAACTCCCGGGCCAGATGGGGGTAAATATGTGGGGAAATGACGCCTTTGTGAGTAGAAACCTTTGTAATTGTTTACCCTGCAATTTTTGTATGAATAAGTCAAATTTTGGGCGGGGAAATATTAATTTTAACTATAGTAGAAGACATTATTATAATGATAATCATAATAATGGTAGAAATTATAGTCATAATCATAATAATAGAAATTACAGTAACTATGATAGGGACAATTTTTATAATAATAATCACCATGGTAATGAAAATATTAATTATAGCAGTAATGTTTATAATAATGATGCACGTGTTGGTTATAATAGTTTTTATAATAATGATGGGTATGCTAATCTTAATGGCCATAATGGTAATAGGCAATTTAGTAATAATTGTAATTATATTAATCGTGGGTATGATGGAAATGTTAATTATATTGATAGATTTAAATGGAATAGAAATGTTACTTGTAAAAATGATCAGAGGCAAGAGGGGGTAATTAACAACGCATCTGAAAACGAAAGTTTTAATGATGAGAGGGTGACTCAAATGGCTGAGACAGGGACTTCTAGTGGGTCAGCCTCTCACCTGAGTCAACCTCTCCCCCACAGAAGTCCTCTTCAACTTTTCATTGTAACTCAATGCATGATGAGAGTAATAACAATAATAACAACAATAATAATAATGATTGTAGAACTAGGAATGATAGCCGTAGTAATGGCGATAACGGTTTTGTAAATTTTTATAATTGTATTGAAAATAATAACGCTGCGACATGAGTCGCTGTTTCCCCCAACGGAGTCGACCTGCTCCCCCCCTCCTATCACTGGGGAGAAGGCGGGAAGAGAGACGATTCAGACTTGTGACTCCATACTTGTTGATAAAAATAATGATAGAAATGAATTTGTAATTAATGAAGGGGGCGAAATTCCCTTTCTGAAAATGAATTGTATTAGCTTTAGGGATGAAGGAGGTTCTTCTCCTTCCGATAAGCATGAGGGATCATTAATTTTAAGAAATAATGCATGTGACTTATCTGGTAATACTGTAGTGGAAGTTTCTGGCAACTCAACTGAAATCGTTGCAGCTGTTAGAGATGTAGTTTTTGATAAATTATATTATATTTCGGATAAAACTAACAATGAATCTTACTTGCTAGACACCGGAAGTTGCCTCGACCTGGTGGTTGCATCTGAATTAGATAAGGGGGGTGCCGTTATTGGCACTGCCAGAGCCGCGAATGGAGGCTGCATGAATATTTATAATAAAAGGGTAATTAAAATTGATTTGGGGTTAGATAGATTTTACAATGTGCATGCCTACGCCACAGATATTAAATTCAACGTTCTCGGCATGCCTTTTCTCAAAAAACACGGGTTCATTATTGACTTTAGGTGCCATTATTTATTAGATCCCAGCACGAAACGTAGTATTTCTCTTAGTAATGAGGCTTTTGATTTTTCGGAGCATGTTCGAAATTCTATCTTCCCTCTAACCGCTGTCTCTTTAAATATACCGCTTTGCGAATATGAATTAGTTAATGATTTAATTAGGAAGTACCAAGTCTTGTTCTTAAATCCCTATGAGGCACCTAATTTAGATTTAAAGAATGATCAACTCAAAAGATGGCGCTTTATCTGTACAAAGTACAGGAAGAAAAGAGGCGTGGCTTATTTTGACAGCTGTGAGAATGGCTTTGTCGCTCATTCACAACTTGATGGTAATGAAACTATAGGGGAGGGGGGAGGGGGGGGTAAAGATTGTACTATTGGGAGGGGGGTTGAAGATTGCACTGTTGATGAGGGGGGAGGGGAGAGAGAAGAATGTCCTTTGAAGGAAGAAATTTTGTGCGAGTTGGCGGCAAATTACCCATACCATGTGAATGTTGGTGGCTCGCCGATACAATTGAGGAGTAGAAGCATAGCCCCACATCTTTTTGAGAGAGCCAAAGAGGAAATCAATAAATTATTGGACGCGGGGGTCATTTCGCGGGGGAGAAGCAATTGGGGTTTCCCAACTAGTTTTTTGCCAAAGTCGGATGGCAGAGTTCGTTTAGTCGTTGACTTGAGGTTATTAAACCAGAGATCAACCTCTGACAATTTTACTCTGCCTAAGATTAAAGATATCCTATTGCAATTGCAACATTGCAAGTTATTAACACGACTCGATATTCGACAAGCTTACTATAACGTGCCAGTCAGCGAGGAAACAAAGAAATATTTCACTATTACTTGTCCTTTTGGTAATTACAGTTTTAACTATTTAATACAAGGACATAAGTGTTCTTCTAGTGCCTTCCAGCGCTTCATGTCAATCTTGCTTGGGGATTTAAAGAATGTTTTTATTTATTTAGATGACATATTAATTGCCAGTTCGACTCTTGAAGAACATGTTGCAATGTTGGAGAAAGTTTTAGAGCGATTAAAGTATATGAAAATTTATATGAACCCAAAAAAATGTGTACTTGCAGTCGGAGAAACAGACTTTCTGGGCTTCAACATTAGTGAGAAGGGAGTTAGGCCTAGCAAGGACAAGATCGACGCAGTAGTGAATGTTGCAAAGCCAACAACTATCAAACAACTTAGGGCATTGTCTATATAACTTCTGGCTGAATTAAACATAGTAGGGCGGCTCACCTGTTGCAACCCCAACGAAGATACGCCGAGGCGCGGCAAACCCGCCTCCAATAAAGGGGGCTCTGGGGTGGAAGCCGAGCTGGGCATTTAGAGGCTAAAGCGGCGATGGCGAGCGCCACCCCATAATATTCCCTCCGATGCGAAAAACTGAGTCACTATTAGAGTATACATCAGGCGTAAGGTGAGCGAGCTCACTATTGCCAGTGCTCTGATGGGAGAAGAGAATAATCAGACGAAGATTTTTGCACTTTACAGTACCATACTTTCTGAAGTGGAAGTGTCACTACCACAATTGGTTAAGGAGTTACTATGCGTAAATAACAGTTTACAAAAATATGCTTCCTTAATTGCAAATAGAAAAGTCTATATCTGTACCAGCAACTAACAATGGGTTGATCACAGCTTATACGAAAAAGAGTGCCACAAAAGTTTATAATATTCGGGAAATAAATTTATTGAATGCCATTGCAAATTTTGACGTTGAACTTAAATTGGTCTCTAAGGCTAAAAATAAATTGGCGATAATTTTAACAGAATTGGCTAACGAAAGAGATAAGATTATAGAGACTGGGGAATTTCAATTACCATTAGCTTGTATAGAGAATGGGGAGTGGGCGTGGCCAAAAGAAATTGCCATGGAAACGGGGTTACAATTAGAGGAAGCTTTGTGAATGGAATTCTCAGAATTCCATTGTGGAAGGATTAAGCCCTTTAAATCGAACGTTAAAAGAACAAAACTTACTGGAGTATAATAATAATAATAATAATAATGAAAGTAATAATAATAATAATATATACATAATATAATAATATAATAATACAATAATAATAATACAATAAAAATAATAATAAAAGGCGACTCCGACTCCGACTCCGACTCCGACTCCGATGAACGAGTACGAAAAACGCAGAGCGTTTTCACGATAAATGCGAAACGGTTAAACACCAAATTGAACTGAACGCGCGCCG